>BLKM01012201.1:1524126-1648179 GCA_013340265.1 Coptotermes formosanus | reverse complement strand
TGAACATCGAAACTCCACTTTCAGAAAGGGAAGGCCTTCCTCTTCCCCATTGTGAAGAGGAAGGCCTTCCCTTTCTGAAAGTGGAGTTTCGATGTTCATGTTTTTTAGAGAAGCCTGATGATGGCCATAACAGGCCGAAATTAGTACCTAAAAAAACTCAAAATAAAGAGATAAAAACAGAGTTGGCTGTGACCGATTTTTTGTGAGAATTGTAGTTCCACAGTGTTACTACACAGTCTACATTGTACCCTCACCCTGATTAAGAATCAGCAGACATATATGACTGCAACTATATAGGCACGCCTTCATGGCATGCACAGCGGAAATGCCCATAGTTGAGTTTCACCTAGCGGAACACAAACAACACAGCTGAACTTCAGACGTTGTGACACACAGAACAACGTTACACTTCGCACTGCTCTGAGCACAAAGCACGCGGGAGCTTTGTTCTGTCTCTTCAGATCCGTATGTTAGACACAATTTGCAAGCGTGTATCAACAATTGCTGCGAGAGACAAATGTTTCATATTCTAATTACTGTTCAGCGGGCAACACATGAATTCTGATTAGTATAAATGAAGAAATAATGGCACAGAATTCTAAAGAACACCCACAAAGCCCGCCTTCCTGGTACTGAGCTTTCTAGTTCAACGTATCCACTGATTCCCTGTCATTGACATTTTTGTTCTGTTTTGTGAAAAGGGCCTTGTTACTTAAGCAAGGATTGTGTACACGTTCGGTTTTTCGGATAGGCCTATAAACCCGAAGTGTCGTCATGTTTGTAATTGACGACTTGGAAACAATACTTCCTAGGCCCTGCATGATGCGTAGGTACTACGTGACGCAACTTCGAACAGAATTTCACATGCGTAGCTCGCGTGGTTCACCTGTTCCCTATCCTCATCCCCTTCTCCCTTGTAACAGTGCATTGCCTCTCGCTACACCTCTTCTTCTTCTCCTTCCTGCTCCCTTCTTCCTCTGTTTCTCGCCTTTACTCTTCCCAAAGGATTAAACGGATATCGACAGAATGCTTTATTTCATGGAAGCCGACATAAAACGAAAACACATTAAAACTGTGAGGCATACAAAAGGGTTTATAATGGTAAATTCCACGAAATGCAAAGCTACATATTTCCAACGGCACTCTCTGAACATCTGCAGGGTAGTTTCATAACCGATTCTGAGGTAAATATATCGGCTGCCTATTGTGTCTCCAAAATACGCTGTATAACGGATTCATATTTGTCCTGTTCCTCGCCATGCTGTTTGTTTAGTATTGGACTGCCCTATTTTCATCACTGTAAAAACCACCTTGCCTCCTAAAGGTAAAGTCGTCCACTTGTTTCACGCATGAAGGCAAATGGGCACTTTAAAATTAGGCTTGCATTTCCATGAATTATTAACGCCCCCCCCCCCCCCACTATAATCAGGTGTCAGCTTTACATCCCGGCCACTTTAACCTCGATACGCATTGCATAGGACCTGGGTTGGCGCCAGAACCAGGCAGCCTAGTCACAGCACAGAATGACATGTCCCGACACTATCTTTGTACCTCGCATTAGGTCCAATTTATTCATTCGCTAAGCTGCCAACCCCGACAAAATTACAATTCATGTTTCAGACGTCATTACATCCTCCATGCACACTTTCCAGCCCTATCACATGGAGCCACGTCACTACAGATCACGTGCGGAAATGCAAATTCGACTGAAACATTCTAACACAGGGTGGCAGCTGAATCAGAAGATCTGCGGCGCCAGTAACAAAGCCCGTCACTGGATAGGATGCTGAGTCACTACCATCTGCGTACATTCCGAACTCACAATCTCCCTGTGATCCATCTCAAGGTCACCCTCCCATCTACGTACATTCCGAACTCACAATCTCCCTGTGATCCATCTCAAGGTCACCCTCCCATCTGCGTATATTCCGAACTCACAATCTCCCTGTGATCCATCTCAAGGTCACCCTCCCATCCCTTTCTCGGGCTCCAAAGTGGACTTTCCCGTAATTGACATTTAAGGTTACTAAGGCAATATTCTAGAATTCGATGCCGCGTAGTTTAGTCGATGGGTGACATTTCGGAGGAAACTTTTGTCTCCAGCTTCAGGGTAAACAACGTTCTCCGGTTATGCGAGGTAGCTGTAATGCCCTGCCTTGATGATGTGAAGAATACAGTGTATTCCAAAACGGTAGTATCAATATACCAAACTACACGGCATCACATCACAGGACACTGTAACGTTCTCATTACAACGCCATATTTAGTCCTTGTCCCCACGTTCTAGACACGTGTCCAAAACAACCTCCTACACATCATTCCCATAAAACAGGCTACTATTACTTCAAATTGCAGTCTACTTTACCACTTTCAAAAGATTTTACCGTTCCTTACTAATTACTAAAATACGAAACTGTGCATTCTGTAGTTATTAGAACTTACTACATAGATACCTCACATTTCTTTTTAAGTAATTATTAAAAGTTCAATTACACATAGGCTACACTCCACCTTCAGTTCATACGGCACAGATCCAATATGAAGTGTACAGGCCTGCAAGTAGCATGCCCAGCGGCAACGGAGACAGAAACAAAACAAAATACCTCACAAATTGATAGCAATGGTAAAAGTAATTCAAGACGAAATAAGCACTGCACCGTTATAGAAACAAACAGTGGACAATTTTAATCTCATACTCTCCAAGTTAGCCACCTGTTTAAGATAACGAAGTTCAAGTATAACCACCAGTGGCCCGCATACCCCACTTTACTTCATTTTTCTACTCCAAAGATGGAGGCAGCAGATTCCTCCCGAACGTCGGCAAACTACTGTCAGACGACACGGCGTCATATCGCAAAAGACAAGCCTCGAAAAACAGATTTAGACGTAACTGATATAAAAAATCAGACAAACTCAAAATTTTGGGGAATAAGTCACTGCTGGGGGGCTTTCAGATGCGTTTATGTGCCAGGATACATGGCAACCATTGTCTGCTAAACTGCGGTAGGGCGCGTGTATTTTCTTTGCGGTCGTGAGACCCTTTTAATTAACGCCTGGTACAGCGTCGCTAGCGGGGGGCGGGGTAACTCGGAAACAGATGGGGAAGAATGAGTTATACAGTCAGTGGCACAATAACGGCTGCCCGCAAGAACGAATCATATGTGTTCACTTCAATGGGCCAAGAACGATTAATTACCGTCCCATTATCACATCAAACAATTGAATCTCTGCTTCTAACTTAGAAGTCTTCCTGCTCCAAAAGGCAGCAGGCGAGATAGCTGACGAAAAATACAATTCTACTGTGCGAAAGGCACTGTATCTGCAGAAACCTATTCCACACTGTCTGAAGGTTTGTTTTCCTGGTTGAAGTAAGGAGGCTGCAATGTTAAAAATTAACTACTAATGTCAGTTCCAAAGGGTTCTGACGATACATTTGGACTTACAATAACAGCATTTCTGAAATCTGTCCATCGTTGAGTACGCCCAAATGAAAGTGTTGCTGATGCCCTGAAAAACTTATCGACTCGATCGATGTGTTGGACTTCGGGAACACTTTACTTTTTCGTGCTGGAGCCGCATTCTGTACCTGATAAATTACTTCTTGGCACATTGAAGAATTTTCAAGGACCGACGACTATTTATGGAGATTCTAAAGAGGTGTCTACTGGGAGATTTTCACCTTATTAGGCCCATACTATGGATCAGAGTTACACGGGACGTCGGTCTTGGACGGATCGTTTTAAACGGCACAAACAGGTAATGGCCACGGCAAGAGTAGATGGGAAGGCAAGGTAGTTCCTGTGCACTCCACCAAGCACATGGGGGAGGAACTGTGGGGTGGAGGTACAGCTCCACCCGTCTTAACGTCGGCATCAGATGGTGGTGTGGTCACTTTTACGCCCCAGCTGCTTTACCCACGGGGAAAGAGCCGCCGCTGCCCACTGAACAGGAAACTGGATGAACCTCAGAGCTCGTCTGGACGGAAAAGACGGGAATTTCTTGTCCCTTCAGGAAACACCTGGAGGTCTGCCACAACCACACAGTGCCAACAGAACTAAAGCACATTACTAGGAAGCCTGTTAGCGCTTAATACAGTCGAATTCCTTGGTAACCGTGAGGTCAGCGGAGAAGAGTTACGTACAGCAGCATATTTGCTTCCGTAACAGAGACTGTGTAATGTTCCAGTTTAATTAAAATGTATAAAACCCCCAGTTCCACTTCTCATAATGTACGCGGGAACACAGGGCCAAAAACATTATCCATTGTCGCAAGTTCCTTAAACATTTCGTACTATGGACAAGCAAGCAGTTTAACCCAGTTTTTATTACTTTATTAGCCGGTATCTTAGGCACCATGTCTTGTGTAACGTAACTATTCCTGGTAGGGTACTTTACAGGGTTACTTAGCTCGTTTATGGTGGACCATTCCATTTAACTTCTTACTGCAAGGAGAGTGGACCTGGTAAGACAAAATGCAAATAATGCCAATATTAATATTAAATTTCAGAACCACTATGATGAACTGTTCAGTTTCCTTGTACCTTTGTAATGTTTCCAAAGTTTTCCCCGGAATTCTAACACAAACTTTTCCAGCGTGGTTTCTACCGTCAGTTGCAACAGGTTCATAATATTACTTGTGGACCTGACACTTCATAATGTCCTTTTTCCTCTCTACCGTCTATTTTCGGAAAAAGAAAATTTAGCACGTACAAGTTCCAAGAAGCCGTAGCTCCCAAAACTTTCTTTAAACTCAACAGAATGAAACACTTCTGAAGGAAAGGTCTAATCTTGCATAAAAAATATGTAGTAATAAACACAAAAACTAGCACTTTAAAAGAGCTCTGAAACGTTGGTTTTATTTCATGAATATCAAATGAGACACGCATAGCGTTCAATTCAGTGACAGGAATTGCTGTCTGCATTCATTTGCTTAAATCTTGAAGCACAAAAAGCCTTTTGATCTTTCTGCTTTTAATTATCTTAAAAGGTGCACCGAAGAGAAAAGCACAGGCCTGGGAAAACTATACTGCCCAGTGCCACAAAAGTCAGGTGGATAACACATTCATACAAAAGCGTCTTCGGGAGAAATGCATTAGGAGGGAGATATTCACGTTGCCGACCGCAGTGTTCAGAAGAAGACAATTAGGCTTCTTGGGATGTCAGTGGGTAAGTGTACTGTGCGTAATGTTCTTCAGTGGAACTGCCCCAAAATACCACTGCGGGCAAAGACACCACGACAGTACTAAATGCTAATACTAGAACCATGATATGAAAAATGTGGAATGTGAAATGCAACACAAAAACTAATAATGTAATGAGCACACGTATATTCTATACGGACGATTTATGAAATGCAGAGTTTACACAGTGCCGAATACCCCCTCAACGACTATGAATTACCGGTAAGAACATAGACGGAAGCAATAAAAATCCATTTGCAGGCAACATACGACAGTGGTGACTGGGACATGCTGCCGTGGAGTTTGGTATAAATTTTCAAACGTTTCGCAGGGCCTTGCTGCCTCAGTCTTCTATCCGAAGTTGAAGGTAGCAATCTCCTCCAAGAAACTGGTAAGCTTCCGCCAGCCTATATGGCGTAATATCTGAGAGGATAGTAATGTTCACACTAATCTAGCAACTTAATGGAGAGACTAAGAAAACTCATGAACTGTACAGCGCGTCTCGGGACCGAAACTTACACCTGGAATGTTCTTAGTGTAACCGTCTATTCGACAGCGACGTTCAGTTCTTTGCGTATGGCACAGTGTGAAAACATTGGACTTTATAAGGCATTTCTCTAATAAAATTAATTTGATAACACTGAAAATAACGGTAACTTCGAAATTATTTTTATATTCAGGATTCTGCAGATATGACGATATACTACTGCAGCTATTCGGAAAGCTACATTTGTTCCCACAAGAGAGATGAAACCCTCTGATGACTTCCATAAAACTCTGCACCCCACAAGAATAAAACCTCCCCTCAGTTCAATTTGCTGCTATAATTGGAGAAGGGGAAGCTGGCAGCCTGCTAATCCGCCATTTGTTCGTCGACTGCAGAGATCAGGCCTCTTAATTACCCATCACCTCCTCGTCCCAGCGGCGCGGTGCTTCTTTAATCCGTGGCTCAAACTCCAGCAACAGTCAAGCTGATTCATCCCCAAGCTAAATAGTACGAAACATCTAACCTGCAACTCTGTGCAGTTAAACTTTAACACGAAAACTGCATAAATTTCACGTACGTTTGACAGAACCAGACATACCGTCTCGTTACGGCTGTGTGCCTTCAATACAGGCAACTCACAACGCTGTCCACACAGCTGTTAACCTCGCTGAAACGTCACACTCACATCCATGTCCTACTTAAGGCTCAAATTATAAACTGAGTTGAGAAATTACCATAATAACTTACATGAGCAGCACGTTATTCTGTGCCCTTCTGTATTCCTTCCTACCTACCTACGTTATCAACCAAACTACAGACCTTTAATCTATGTACATAGTTATCTTGACACCATGGAGCAGTCCTTCTATAATTAACTGACAGTCGCTAAGACAGGCAAGAATTACGCTGCACGTTACGTACCTCTGTAGTTCACCGCCGTGTGCAGAAGAGATGGCCACCAGACACTAAGCCAACTGAGTACGGTCAACCACTTCACACCTTCGTTAACCTTTTAAAGCCTAGCGGTAACTTTACATACCACCAGGTTTAACATTAAAAAATTCTACGTGGTGCCCACATTGCGTTTATGTGTTTTGTGCGGATCTTAGAACAAACAGCAACTTTTGCCTTACAAAACATTAAGAGATTGGTTTTTATAACCGAAGTGGAGACTGTTTACAGCGCGGTACGCATTGAGTCCTTATATAAAACAGATACGCTTCGTCTTTAAAGGGTTAATTTCCACTTTAATACAATCTTTCCATCTACGACTAGGAAATCCAAATGCTCTCTTCTCTTCTGCGATATTGGCTACAATTTTCTGTTAAGGCTTATTTCTCATTCCCTCCATACATGCTACGTGTCTTACCTATCTCATCACATTTGCAGTTTATAATGCTCTATTTAGGCCTACAGTTCTGACATAACGTACACTGTACATGAACTTACTCATTACTAAACTTTCACCTTGTTGCATGTTGCAGCGAAGACATAATACAGTCTAGAGTTTCGTATACCCTTAGTGAAAGTAACGAACTTAACGCCGATATACGAGATACGTGGTTCTCACACAAGCATGACTTAAGGTTACGATATTCCGGGATGTGAGACCGTGCAGTCTGGTAGAGAACAAATATGCCAAGGAATATGCTGCCTCTGTCTTCAGGGTTGATACCCAATCAGCAGGATAGCCTGAAACGATGGTCCATTCCTCCAGTTACAGCATGTCACACCCCACAAGACTGCTAGCAATCTATATCGCAGCTTCCCACATGGAAAAGTTATCTTTATCCTTCATCCACGGCATAGCAGTTGGACTTTGTCGCGCAATTTATACGAATTGTCATCACTCGTTTTATAGTCTTTTATGTCGTATATTTTACTAGTAATAAAACACAAAATGTTATATCATTTTATAGAGGGAGACTGCAATAATACACGTTACATAAATGGACGTCATGTGAAATATCACATTCAGTATATATTACAACTATCGATCGTGTTACGAAGTGAATTACATTTGTACGGCATTAAATTAATTAAGTGTCATGTTTCGGATGGACAGCTTTTGTTTTCAACCATTTCAATATGCTACATCCCTCCCACTTTAAACCACATGAAACTGCAATTTTGGAATGATTTCTCATGCAAATGCAAGTGCCTAAAAATGAAATGTGACACTATGGTGTGGCAATTAGGAACATGGATCGCTTACAGATAATCATGCCAGAAAGGACGTTTACGCCAAGCAGCAACGAACCTAAAAAAAAATTGCAAAGGGGAAACCAATCACACGGGGCTGCACACATGGATTTTGCTTCCTACATATCTTATCGCAGGATAGTCTAAGGTGGCAGTGGCAATGAATATGAAGCACACTCTCTCTCGGAATATTATGAAGTAGTCTTGTAGAAAGGAAGAACCTGGAGGAACATTCTTCCTCCATCTTCATTCTACCCTGACAATGGAGGCAGGAGGCTCCTCAGAAAGGCTGATAACTTTCTACCAGACTACGAGTCCTCACATCATACAAGACACAGCACAGAACGGGGCACTGGTTCCGTAAAATAACGACTATTAAAATTTTCAATTTATGTACAAGTGTTAACACTTTTTAAATCGCCCAATTTAGCCAAACACTGCCAGCTCCGCCCTAATGTCAGCAAAAGCAAAAGTGAGCAATTTGCGTCACGCAGCATCCCTCCAAGTCGCGAATTTTATACTTCCGAAAACATTCCTTTGCCGTGTTCTACACTATTCGCAACGGCATGTTGAGAGTTCCGAGAATTTACAGCGGGAAACGTGTGCATTCCCGCATATCTACCTTCCTGCGTATTATTTCGGCAGAGTAAATTTGGATGCCGAGGTAGTAAGCCTACCTCTTAATCACATACCCCTGTGCCGAGACACACTAGATTACCGAATGCACCGGGACTCGTCTCCAGGGACGCTGCGCACAGGGCATGCACAATTCAGACTACACGAACTCATCTGCAGTGCCCATAAACTTCCCCCTTCCCCCCAAGACATTCGTGTACTTTACTACGTGCACTCCTTAACAACAAACCAGGGCATGTCTGTGTCTGCGTATCTCATACATTCCTCCAAATATGGACATCCGGGATCTCAGTGGAGACCTGTGCGAAGCTGGGCAAGGACCCACTTCTCCCACTTTCCCTACTTACAACCCTCTCCCTCTTGAAAACATAACCCTGAGGGAGCCAGGACAGCGTAGTCGCTATAGTGACGAGGCTACAGATTGGACAGCGGGGAGATCTGGCAGGGTTATGAAATTTATCTCGTCTACGAAGTGCCCAGACTGGCCCTGGGGTCCCTCCTGCCCCTACTCAATAGGCATCGAGAGCTCTTCACCAGGGGTGAAGCAGCCGGGGCGTGTATCTGACACTCACCTCCATCTAGTGCCAAGATCAATAATGAATGGAGCTATACCTCATCAGGTCCATACACCTCCGTGGTGTGCACAGTAATTTTCCCTTTTACTTAGCACCATCCAAATGCTGGCGAAGTACCCTGCATGAGGGTACAAGGCTTCGTTCCACACCTTTTCAAAATCATTATACCATGTGTCGGCACTCAAAGCTACAAACGCTGAGTTACTGGCTGAGTCGTTAAAGAGACTAGAAATACATAAATATCCGACCAGCCGGAGAGGGGCGTCAATACAGTGTAAATAACATGCAGTATTTCAAAACGGAATTCTAAGTTCAAAAGCAAAACATCTTTGGATACAGAATTCTGGGCAAGGACCGACACATATCACTCGAGGCAATCGATATTACAGAGAACCTTTCGCTGGGACCAGCTCTTTAAAACAAGAGAGACGGACTTCATTTGTCTGTCGTCACATATCACAGAAGACGCTTAATTAACCTCGGAGCTGAACAAATCTCCTTACAGGCTCGACTGGACGTTCCCCATATCGTTCTCTGAAGGTCAGTAATTGGAACAGATAAACTGAAAATTAATTTGAGCCTAGAAAACAATGTGCCCTGGTAAATAACAACGCAGAATACTTCCAACACAAATGAATGATTCTGCAAAGCAAATAAAAAGAATCGTGTCAGTATGCTGTTAGCAGTGAAAAACTACTTCAAGAGGAACAAGATTCAAGCGACAGGTTCAATAATGTGAAACTTTAACAAAGCTACAACACAGTACTTTATGCTGGCGTATGACATATCCTTCCATTAACATCAGTGACGTAAGTCCTTTCCCGGACTATCTTTGGGGAAAGCATTTTATAGAATTCAAAAACGTAATGGGGTTGTGTTATTCATTAAGCTGACCTGATTCCAATTACTGCACATTCTGTACCCAATATGCAAAACAAAAAGCATACACGTAAGGGCGTGTCGGCCCGTACGAATATTTCACGTCTATAAACTGCAGCCAAAGGTCACTCAGTAAATAAAAGTAGCTGAAAGTAGCCTAAACTACATTTCACTAGGTACCTGCATAAAAACTACACAAGAATTTTAGGGTGCATGTTTAATACACCACTTTTAATAACGTACCATAAATCACACAAAACATACCGCTACTACTCCACGTACACGTATAGGCTTCTTCACGCCAAACTCCTGCCAAGTTGGGTAGCGCGACCAACCGCCCTGACCATGATAACTGTTCAGAAAGTTAACACAGTGGTATCAACAGCAATATAAAGTACCCTCTGCAATAAGACGATACTCCTTCAACAGACCCACGGTTACTTTTCGGCGTGTACTGGGATGACGGCGCTATCCAATTACAATCCGACTGTCAGGCTTCTAACCAGCTCCATGCACAGTCACTCTTCAGAAGCTAACAGTGTCATAACTAACCAAGAAACTATCGAAGTTTTATGGATTCATAAGGTTCATTGCCGCGTGTTCACCGAGTCCACCTCTGATACACATCTTAAGTCGAATGGTTCCAGTCCACACTCTTACCATACACCTTTAACATCCACTTTAATAATGACCCCTCACTCACGTCTGTTTCTCCCCAGTTATCTCTTCCTTTCAAGGTTCGTGACCAAATTTCGTATGCATTTCTCAGCTCTTCCACGTGTAGTACATGTTGCACCCATCTCAGCCTTCCGTATTTGATCACCGTCACAACATTTCATGCAGTATTAATTATAACGTTCTCTCCATTCCCTTGTTACTTCCTGTCTCTCTCTGTCCCCAACATTCTCCTCTGAATTTTAATCGACAAACCCTCAAGTATGCTGATACCATAAACGGCCTCTAACCTTCTGGTGGCATCAACATGGAAGCTCCTTTGTTACGTCCTGAGCCTGTGTTTACCGCCCATTTGTACGGACGCCCCTAGAATGGGAGAGCTGACAAGGAATCGATCCACGATCTGTCTGCTGTGTGTCACTGACAAATGCCTACATTCTATCTTGAGCAGACACTCACCCACCATATAACTACCGCCCCTTGTTTCATTTTAAGGACCATTAGACGCGGATTTGGCGGAATAAACCTCACGACGCGCGTTAACGTGGCGTCTGTATCCGTTTACGAGGTTCGGATAGACTTCTAACTGCGAATTTTGGGTACGGCGCTTCATTTGTGTAAGAGCTCTTGGACCTGACTTAAACGGAGTAAGTTCTGGAGACGACAGAGTCGGACTGGCTTTCAGAATATTTCAGAACTGGAACTATCAGGCCTTTTCGGGCAGTCATCAACCGATGTGAGAAACGTTCTGGGACGGCAGATACTTTAAACTACGTCACTTTGTTATTCGTCTTACTCAATTCAGCGTTACTAACGATGTTCCCTCCGTAAACCTTGCGGTAAGCATGGGGCACGAAACAGAAGAAACTGAAGACCAGCTCTATACAGTATACTGTGACAATGTTCACAAAAATTCAGTACATAAATTTAATTTCCGCAGGGGCACCAACAGCACACCAAGACACAAGAATTTGTGGTACACGTGTTCGTGCTGGTTCAACCACAGCTTAGACAACATTTTCTCGTTCACATAGTGTAAAATACTGTCAGCAATGCAATCAGTGAATGCAATCCATGCGTAGACTCAATATGATCTTTCAAAACAATTTATAGAAACACGTTCACGTTTTCGAAAAAGAAAAAACTAGCCTGGTAAAACGGGTGAAAAGACATAAGTCTGACTCAATGCAGCAAAATTATTCTTCAGAAGGTGACTCTTGCACACTTAGTCAAGAAAGATTCAATACAGAGTTCACAACATCTCACCACTACACTCTATCCTGTGCCATATGAATCCAGTCCACATACCCTTACAACCTTACACCATCTTCTTGTGTGGGATACCTAGACCCATAGCATGTTTAATTAACCCCCCATCCAAGAAATCATCTTTCCATCTCCAATTGGAGGGACCTGTACTTCTCTTCCATATCGGTTTATAACCAATGCTAAATCCGGTGTAGGTACATGGGACAGATAGTAAAGTACTGGTATCGGATTATGTGTTTGAACACAGACGATCGAGTAAAATAATCTTATGTACGGCAGAAGAGTAATATGAGTATGAGAACTTCGACTAAATAATGTCGGATTAATATGGGTGTGGAGAAAGTAACCTAGTGTGTACCTTGAGAGAACTAACAAAGATAGCGAACGACAGGTGTAATGATTGGCTACTGAAAGGCAACAAGTGATAGCAAGAACGTCAAGAAAAAAACTCACTAACATCAACACTCTACCGATAAATTAATTTGAGTTGGGGAAAACGTCATATATAGAATGGTGCTCGAGAAGATAAACAAGTGGAAGAGCGTGTTTGTTAGCAGGGTTTGGAAGTTTAAAGGACTCAGAGCGAACAGAGATAAAGGAAGACGCACGATATATGTAGGTGAAGATGCTAAACACATACTACTGGACTGTTTAGAAACTAGAAATTGGAGAAGGAAAATAGCAAATGAAAAATAGTTAAATGTGAATAAGGAGATAGTCTATAGGAAAATATGCACTACCGAAGCTCAGATAAGAAATTTAGGCAGATGTTTAGACAAAGACAAGCATAACCGGTTTGATAAGAAAAAAGCTTTGTAAATATATATCATACGTATCAAGAGGTACCACCGTCACAACATGGTGTTAAGTGGTCGGCAGCCTCAAGAACAGAGCCCTAACAATAATAATAATAATAATAATAATAATAATAATAATAGTCACTTGTGCTGTTAAGCTTGCACTTTAATAAATACCCATTGAATTGAATTGCTGAATTCGGTAATCCATTACTCTGCATTCTTTCTACACGATTTCTCCGTTTCCTCACAGCCACGTATACCTCCAACTACATTCTGAACGTGCAATGTGCAGTCCTTCCCTTAGAACCGTATATCTTTAATGGTACATTTTTTCAAGCTCGATCTGTGGACTAGGGAAACTGATTTTAAGACTCACTACAGATTATCCCCCATATAGGCCACAGTCCTTCGAATGCTCTTCGTATAACAATGCCCAAAGAAAACAGACGGCAATGCTCACAGGTACAGATGAAAACACAGGAAATACGTTCAGTAACACAGGCCATGCCATAGCTCAGGCGGTTGGTCGCCGGCCTCTCATTCTGAAGGCCTGGGTTTTATTCCAGACCAGAATACATGGAAGGTTTTCTCGGAGGACTTCAGCTATGCCCTGTCAGTATCATTCCATTAACACTCCATACTGATTCAATAACCTATCACCGGCGCCATATAATCTTTAAAACACTTTACTAACACTGTTGGATTCTTTCTGGTACATCAACAAGGACGGTGCAGTTTAGACGAGGGTTTACAGAGGGCACGCAGGCAGAGACACGGCCTACACCAATACGTCAAAGCCACTTGTCAAGTTTACACAATAAAGGTTTAACATGATATTGATTTTGCTCGCAAGACGGAGCAGAATAAAAACTTTTAAAAGAACGTTGTCGTGTAGTAGTCAAGTCAACAGCAGGCACTATGGGACTAAGATACCGTAAAATACGTAAAGCCCTCAGGCCCTGCACAGGCCCTCAGGTTTCCCAGAGGTTGAGGCTCCCAGATTTCTAGACAGTCGGCACATGAAGGTGGTAAGGTTGTCAGCCCTATGCACCGGCCGCCTTCACCCCCCCAGTAAATATTCCTGGTACTCATTTCTGTTAGAGGCTGAGTCGACTCCAGGGCCATAGTACGGCCGGACGGATTATGTCAATGAAAAATTCTAATGACACTATCGGGAATCTAACCCGCGACCGCCCGGCTTGTAGCGCAGTGCCTCAACGATACTGTACGGAAAATATATAACAGAATATGAACTGATATAAAATGCATTCAATTACGATGACAAAAGAAAACGAATTACATGTTTGTAGACAGTTCCGTCATCTTAATGCTAAAGCAAGAGACACAACTACAAGCAGCTTTTGAAATACACCATAACTTTTCTCACTGCAAAATCTTGGAGCAATAAGGACTGAAGCAAAGCATTTCCCTTTCATTCTTGCATGAGTATCTATATCTGGAAAGCTGGAACTTTTCGTCCAGGAAAAAAAAAAACTTGACTGCTCATGAGGAGGGTCATAGCTCACATTCTAAGCCCGAATAACAGGCATTGCGTGACCAAAAAGAAAATAAATTTAACTTTTTGCGAACGCGAATGCTCAAAACTGATTTCTACATCCAAAAAAATCTAACCAGCCCTACTGGAAGCTGAAACCATAGTAACAACATGCACCGAATTTATAGTAAACACAATACACACAAGTTGCAAGTGGAACTCATACAGCATACAGGTTATTAGCCTTACGTATCTAGTAGTATTACCATGCTTTAATTTCTTCTTGGAAAGAACGTTTTGCTTAAATGCAGATTTTGCCTGTTTTTAATCTGCCGGGCATAACCACAAAGGTTTACGTCGTTCAAAATTATCGCGCATTTGTTTTGTATCTGTGATATCTCTGGTTCAGGTCTCTATCACCAAAACGGCTACCCTGACTGAAATTCTGTCAGCTCTTCCACATCTTGCCATTCAAATTTCGTGACAGTAGACTGAATTCTACCTCCTTGCGGCTTCCTTTCACATCCGTTTAAGGATAGTGGTAAGGCACGGCTTTCGCTGCACCGACTCCAACGAAACATGTGATCACTCAACAGTATTGCGTGTAGATCTCATATACCGAGTTTGATCGAAATCGGGCGAGAAGTGTTGAAAATAAGAGCAAAGTTTCACTTAAGCCATTTGTAAAATACGGCCTTCGCCGCATCGATTTTAATGAAACTCGCAATCACCTAGCAAAACGCCATTTACATCTCACATACCGAGTTCGATTGAAATCGGGTGAGAAGTGTAGAAAATAAGGGCAACTTTCGCTTAAGAACCTCGGTAAAGTACGGCTTTCATTGACCGATTTTAACGAAACCCAAAATTAGTTAACAGTACTATATGTACATGTCATACACCGAGTGTGATCGAAATCGGACGAGAAGTGTAGGGCAAAGTTTCACTTAAAGTCATTATTCATTAATCATACTTCCATTCGACGCTGTATAGTCGCTGTACACTCGCAGCGTCGTTACGTGTACCATAAATTAAGTTCTACACCACTTCACTCTTGCTCTAGCACCAAAGAGCGAATCAGTTTCATGCTGTACAGCAGCGGCAGAGATTCGTTTAAAAACTAACTCGAAAGCTAAGCCAGGCATTCTCCCTCCAAATGTTACGGATACGTACTGGCCGGACTTCTCCTGCCTCCTCCATCCACAAACACGAATGTGACTCAACAAACAAAATAATGATTGAAAGGTCTCACGGTACAGAAAAGGCTGGTAAACATTTCAACGAATTTGCTGTTCCCATTAAACGCCGTTCAAGTGCGGCATCTTCTCCGACACGACTGTGATGCAGGTGGCCTGCAAACATCGCTGCAGGCGCCGTACCATACTGGGGTCTGCTGTGTGCTCCTGTATGCGTCTGCGATGCGGCTTTCGTCGTCGTCGTCGTCGTAGTAGTAGTAAAAAAAATCAGACTTCAAAATGGAGATCCACACAAAATCAGTTTAATGCCAGGTTTCGACACAACAGATCGACAAATACATTTGTAACACAACGACAAACTTGCGAATTTTTGGGCGAAGTGAAATCGCATTTCCCGGCACAAAACTTCTTTTATTGTGTTTTTCTTCCTTAGTTTTAAGCTTCGAAAACCCTTCTGAACCCTAACTGTCTACCTGAGCGTAAATTCGTCTACGTACTAACTCAATTATGAATATAAACGCTGAAAAAGTTTTGAGGTTTCACGGTGGCAAAGCCTCAGGCTAGATTCTTCCGGTCCATGACACCGTGCAGTCAATAGACGGAGNACTAATCTTGTTTTTTTTTAAGGTTCATCTGAGACTGCCTAACTTTATTTCTCAAAATTACAGTGTACTAGTCATCAACCGATTTCAGCGGCTGATTTCCGCTGGAGAGTAAATCACCTGAAAAGTGTGATATAATCATGCCTTCAAAACTCTTTTCTCTTTAAATTTCGATGGGTGCGCGCCTGGCTTAGCTACCCCGCTGGCTTAAGATATTTTGACCAATATCCTGAACACCAATAGGATCTGGCTGTATGGTATTAGCCAGTCACTTGTGCGTCTAATGTGGTCAGACTCTCGTTCATATTGATTTATCTATGCCTCGTATTAAAAGCTCCGGGGTTTTTGACCTCCATAAGCTAGTAGGGGTCTTTAATTATGTACAGACGTAGAGGGCCCCAATTCTGGGCTGAACAAAAACAGCGGAAAGTCTAAATTAAGTGTTAAGGAAAAAATTAGAAAATGAAACAGCGTTAACAATGCTGGCGCATTCATTCTATTTTGATTAGTTATCTCGAAAACGTTAGAACTTCCAGAAAAAATTTATTGGACATAAAAGTCTCATTTTTTGCAAGTAATGTTCCAACAGCCTTTCGCTCTGATACATGTTTATCGAAGTATGACACATAAATGCACGCACGCCTTTATTTAGTACCCGTTACTAAGTGTTCTCTATGGACAGGAAAAAAGAAGACTTACGGCGAGACCACATCGACATGACCGTCAGTGACTAAACAGTTCGTTGGATTTTCATGAAATTCGGTATAAAGTTTCTTTATACAAGTTTTCAGTGGGGCACGAATGTCGTAAAAATCGATGCAATGACCCTCGTCCTTTACTTCGAGGCGTAAATGACTTTCTATGTGCAATTTACGTACGAATATTTAACTGATGTGGTGAAAATCGGTGCATGGAACCTTCACTTAGTGCCGTGGAACAGACGTGAGTTTCCTTAAAATTTACGCGGTGTAAGCCATACTTTATTTAACGGCGTAAATGAAATTTTGCCCGTAATGTCAGACCTTCTTTGTAGAGTTACTTTAAATTTTTTATGAAAGATAGTTAAAGCCCCCTAACAGCCTACTGATTCTGGACAAGAAACACACAGATATGACCTCCATTATATACAACGACGCCATTCACAGAATGCATAACGAACAGGGAATGATAATCTATACACTAGTATTTACGTTAATATGGTTTAGATACAATGAAGAGTTCGTTCTTCTGTTAATACCTTCAGCCCTCTGAAGGGTGATATTTTTAGGATATGGCAAGGGTCAGAAAAAGAGCCACAGACCACTAAATGTGGAGGACCAGAATTAATTCCATGTGAATCCAGGTGGGCCTTGTGAAGGATTAAGTGGCACCAGGACAAGTTTTTCTCTGAGTACACTGGTTTTTCCGTTATCATTCCATCAATGCTCCACACTCAATCATCACCAATACTGTTATCTTACCAACTGACAGCATCGTTAAATAACAAACTTAAAATGCAGGTATTTTTGATTTTGGTATCTCACCATACACCAACATATCAATACTCTTCCTCGCATTGTACAGCATATATGAACACAACAGTGGTGGATAATGGAATATAAACACACAAGAATTCTGTAGAATTTAATACTTAATACATGTATTGATATAAAAATAAAACAGACTGTATCGCTGCCTCACATAATATGTGTGTTGTCTGAAGTAGAACAGTAATGAATTCTTATGAACAAATTGTTTTAATGCAGAATGATACAAAGCACTAAAGAAATAACACATGGTACTTAGCAATAATATAGTTTACATGAACAACACTAACGAGTTATATGGAAATACTGTACAAATAGTTAGGCACATATATCACACTCAGTATCTTATTTACCAGATTCCAACAGCCTTGACATACATCTTTGCTAAGAGCGACCAAAAGAAAACTGTGTAAGCTTCACAAACCAAAAACTACATCTTGGCAAGTAAGTGTCAAACAGACATAAGTCTGAAAACAACATTTAAATGGATGTATTTTAAAATCAATTTCGTCACTTTTAGAAAATAAACCTTGTTTGGGAGGGGAGGGGTGGGGGGTTGTGAGGTGAACTTCCTGATTTTCTGATGCTATAGGATCTGAAAAATATACCTCCCCTAATACTGTACATAAACTGCCCTCTGCCCTTGACATGACATGAAAGAGATGGAGTCTTCATACAGTTGCAAGTCTGGAAATTTGCAGGAAAAAGAAAACCCCTTAACACTGAATAGACACTAAAATGTAAACAACTGATCAAAGTCACTGTCGTTTGTACTACATAGCAAGTACCATACTTTTTTTTGTTTACGTTGATATGACTACTTTGTTACATGAAACAAAATCCTCTCATAGCATTTTTGTCCAGTGTTTGTGATTTAATTTGATACACATTTTACACAGACTGCCAACAAAATAAATCTGTACATTGTAACCCAGATATACATTACAGCAACACCTCGCCCCATGCAGTTCAAAATATATATATGGGGGGAAAAAGCTGCCAAATGCTGGAAAATTTAGAGACATACAGGTAAAGGTGGGTCATTACTCACTTGGCTACCATGCATGCTGGCACCATCAGCTACCCAAACACTGTGTATACATATAGTGCCCACAAGTGTATGTATTTTAAGCGGGGGCAGGAGTGGTGGTGGTCCATAAGCATCTGCATCTGCAGGTTTTTCCCATATTTTCCCCATAACAGGTCTGTGCAATACAACTTTACCCAAAATTCCATGATCATTCCCTCTAACCCCTGAGCTGGATGAGGAACCACTGTATTATGCCAGTATAACCAGAAATCAATAATAAATTAAATGAGGCACAATTCCACTATCTGGCAGCTCTTAGACAAAACTTGATCTTCATCACAACAACCATACAAAACATGAAAACCCTTTCCAGTACATTATGATCACATTGCAGTATCTTCACCCCACATCCCAACCTAAGCAGGCACATTCTGACACACTGCATGAACACATCACAGAACAAATAATCCTTTAATGTTAACACTACTATGGTATGATTTAATTAGAAACGCAAACTAATTCCTATTACCCTTCAAGTACAACAAACTTATGACATACTGTGCTTTCAACTTGTACAGCTCATACATGACCCAGCCATTTCATTGACTTCAGGTTTTACAATGATGATGCTCTAATATATACGCCTGGCTGTACTGAAACTGTAGAACTCACTGCGCTGCATTCATTACAATGGCTGATTAACCTCCTGGCAGACTTTGATTACCACAAGACAGATCGCCATATGGGTAACTTTAATAGTTGTGCAGAGTTCAATGGATTAGGTAGGAACATGTGACTGTTGGAAAACTGATCTAATATAGAAGTAGGACAGTTTTAATTTAGGCACTTACAATGGAAAAGATATGCCCGGATGCAACTAGCTTCCTAGATGCCCTGTGCATAAAGTTTGAGAATGTGAGGAAAAAGGTAGCCCCTCAAAAAGCAAGCATACATAATATCTACGAAGACTGATTGAAATTACTCTTGCTTGTAGCAAGTAACATATTTCAATTATGATTACTGAACAGAATTCATGTAGGTATTTTGAGAAGGCACTATATTAATGACTTCAGCAATGCATCCAAACACCGAAAACTGTAAACACATAAGTACAGAAACAAACAACATGAAATTCAGGTTCAGTTACTGTCACTGATATTTATTTGGCAACACTGTAGCTTTTACTACTTATATGATTCAGATAGGTACACAGACCTTTAAATGTTTATGTACTGCATAAGCATATTATTCTGATGTTCTATGAAGTGGACCAACAATATCTGGCATCTTGTTCTGCAGCATCCAATTGTGTGTTCCCACCAACTTGCATCTCAGTTACTACACCAGCAGCACACAGAAGAATGTACCTTACATGTAACAAACGTAATGCCACAAAGACCCTTGAAGCAACTGAATAGCATTACAATGTCCTCATCACAGGAACAAATATTTTCAAACAAACATTAAAAACCCCATGAGAAAACACACAGTCACATAACAGGAAGCTGAAAACAAGTTTTAAAATTAAAATATGAAATTTAAAGCAAAAATTATGAATTCTAATCTATAACATAACTCTCATTGTTGTTATTAAATTTTAATAACAATATTCTACAAACACTACTTTGAAATTGACTTTTAATTTGTAAGATAATAAACTAAATGACATGCAATAATTTCTGCATTGGGTCCACTGGAGATTTTATCCAAATACACTGCACAGTAATTTGGTGGTTATGTAAAATGATTTATATATATTAATAACCGAAAGACAATATTTGGGCAAAACATGTTGTGTCTGTAACAAAGGAGCTGTGTGGATGTTCAAAAAATAACTTTCTTTAGCACGTTGAATATGTCTTATATTTATGACAAATATACTTGTATTTTTAAATAAATCTACATTTCACACACCTTCACAAATTCCCTCAGTAAGGCCTTCAAACAAAAATTATTGCAGAATCTTCCCTTATAGCATCAGTAAGTCAATTCCAGCAGTAAACGTTTGTAATTTCACAGTCCAGCTGTTATAAAATTGGCAATGGACAGGGTAGGTTTAATTAAATATTTTTCAAATATATGACGTAAAAAAATCAAAAGTACTTTATGTCTGAGAATGCCAAAGAGACAGTATTTTCAAGTTTTGGAGTTACTTCCATATTTTATGTTCACAGTATGACACGCACTTAAATTGGATTTCTGCACACCATTTAGCAAATTGTCTTTTTATTACCAATTTTTTACTTAGCAATATTAGATTTTAATCAGAAAATAAATTTTCAGTATGTGACTAGCTTACAAAAGGTTTGTTCGTGGATAAAGCCAACTCCTGTCAGCTTTCAAGTGTCAAATACCTGCACCTCCCTGCAATACTGTTCTCTTCTCACCTTATGTAATTAATCGTCCTCTTCCTTTACCAATTACCATTCTGCTAGATCTACCCATACTTGCTGGCCTTGATCCAACAGGCTGACTGCACACATCAGGTGCCACATGCTGCATCATATTCTGCATGTTTCCTATAGCTGGCTGCTGAGTTTGAGTGGACTGATAATTCAAATGCATCATGTGATCATGACCAATGGCAAATGAAGAAGGCATCAACAGTGGATTATTTGTCTGAACCCCAGGCAAAGGTGAATCATCCAATGCTGTACTGTTCATGTACATATTTGGATCGTTTGTGTGGTTCCTATGACTTAACAAGAGAGGTAAATTATCTAGTGACCTATTTTCCGCACTATTCACATTTATATATGGGTTTGGCATCAGCAAGGAACTTCCCTCTCTGTTAAAAAAGGAGGCTTCAGATTGCAATGGTACATTTCTGGGATCCACAGCCTGATTCACTGATAACAGTGATGGATTCAACAATTGGGTCACAAATGGATTTAACAAAGCATGATTCCTCTGCAGGAGCAAATCATTATAAAGTGTAGGTAGGTGTTTGGGCGAATTCATCAGGTCTGCCGTCATTGGTGTTAAATTTGATTGTTGTGCTTGCAACTCGGAATCTGGCTTTGTATTTGGTAATCCTGTAGTATTCATAACTGCCATTTGAACTAGGTAGTTCATGGTCATGATACGCTGCTGCTGTTCCTGTACAAATGCTTCGAACAGTCTTTGGATGTCAGCAGTTGGTAACGGCTGAAATGCCTGACTTGCAGTCTGCTGAGCATGAATCTGCATGTTTGTATCCATCTGCGCAGGTGAACTGCCAGTAATGGGGAAAACTCCAGCCATGCAATTCACGTGGGGATATAAATGCCTGGCTACACAGTGCCACTGAGAAGCACATGTAGGAGAATCCACAAACTGGTTGGGAATTTGGTGCTGATGTGTATCACATATATGAGAATCAGACATCTGCACAGGTCCTGGGCTGCCCTGCACTGATGATAGGTCAAAGTTGAGCAGTTCAACAGGAACTTCTGAGTTGGAATTTTCACCATATGATAATTCTGGTTCATCACTGCACACACCCTTACAGTCATTATTGGTGTGTACATATTCACCAGAATCTTCACACTTCCTGCTAGCAAAATGGTCGCACATCCTCTTGTCTGGCATTCCCACACCTTCATCTCTCCCAAGACTAGTCTCTGCTGTTCTATAAATACCAGCATCTTGAGACACAGGTCCATGTCTCTGCACTTTACCATCAACCCAACTATCTCCTTGGCTATTCTTTCTGTCCAGTTCATTGTCCTTTGTCTCCCACTCCTCATCACTGTAATATACAGTTTTTTTATCTCTAAGGTTTTGATTTCTAAAAACAAAACATTCTTGATGCTGAATATCTTTCAGCGATTTCTCCTTCCTCACACCCAGATATACATTATTATGGGAACTGCTTACCTTCTGACTTTCAACCAGATTATTTTCTGGATTCCAATAAGCCTTTTCCTGAGTTTTATGCACAAAACTTCTGAAGTTCTGATCACGGTCACCCTTTTGTTTTTCAATTTGATCCTGCTTTTGATTCCCATCAAACTTTCCCTGAGTTCTGCTGTCACTGGCTTCAGGCATGTAACCGTCAGCCTTGCTTTCTCTACTGTTTCTCTGAGGACCTTGCACAAGCACCCTCAAGTTCTGATCATGGTCACCCTTTTGGTTTTCAGTTTGATCCTTCTTTTGATTCCCATCAACCTTTCCCTGAGTTCTGCTGTCACTGGCTTCAGGTATGTAACTCTCAGTCTTATTTTCTCTCCTGTTTCTCTGAAGACCTTGCACAAGCTCCCTCAAGTTCTGATCATGGTAACCCTTTTGTTTTTCAATTAGATCCTTCTTTTGACTCCTATCACCCTTTTGCCAAGTTCTGCTGTCACTGGTTTCAGGTACGTAACTCTCAGTCTTGTTTTCGCTCTTGCTTCTCTGATGGCCTTGCACAAACTCCCTCAAGTTCCAACCAAGGTCACTCTTTTGGTTTTCAGTCTGCTCCTTCTTTAGCTTCCATTCAGTCTGTTCCTGAGTTCTGCCATCATTGGCTTCAGGTACGTAACTCCGACTTACTGTCCTGTTTCTCCGAGTACAAGGCAAAGGCTCCATTAAATTCTGATCATGGTCACCCTTCAGATTCTTAATGTGACTCTTGCTCTGATTCCAGCCAACCTGCTCCTCAATTCTGCTGTCACTGGCTTCAGGCACGTAACATGCAGCCTTGATGTCTCCAAAATTTATATCTGGAATAGGTACAGCAGTCTTCCAAATTTGATTATGTTTCTTAATTGGACGTTGTTTTTCATTCTGTACTCTAGCTGATGCCTCATCATTCTCCAGTGGTCCCCATATGTTTTCTTCATACTTCCTTTCAACAGTGTGATTCAAATCACTGTTATGATTATACGCATCAATTTCAATCCTGTGTTGTGATCTGTACTGTCCAGTATCTGCAGTGGTCACATTTGACACTCTGTTACTTGAAAGAGATTCCGAACTATCATTCCTCTTCTGGTTCCTTCCTTTGGTCCCACACTTTTCAGCAGCTTCATTTACTTTTCTGGTTGCCTGGCTAGCTCCCATTTCCCAGTCCTCATGCTTTGTATTGCTGTATGTGCAATCCTGCATCTGGCCACCCACTGCCAGATTGTTATCCTGAAGAGACAGCCTTCCATCCTGCATGATTTTTTCAGCATCATCCCATGATTCATCCTTTATTGGTTCCAGCACTGGCAACGGCATTACTTCCACATTGTTACTGAAATTATTTTAATAATTACTTTGATTCATATAGTTTAATATGTAAATGCATGTGGAGACAATGTCAATAAATCATGTTTACAAATAAATGTTGCAATCAGTCAACACAATATTATATTCAGTAAGAATAAGCCTACATCTTTCAGCTAGAAATGATCAGCCATCATCAGGCCCAATCACAAGAATATAAAAAGCAAGGTAATTAGGCCTGATGATGGCTAATAATTTTTAGCCAAAACATGTAGCCTTATTCCTACTACATATAATGTTGCATTGACTGAGTACAACATTCATTTAATAAAGCAACAGGGATGTGCCACCTTAAAGTAGATCATGTTTACCTGAACATGAGATACTGCCTCATAACAATGGAAAAATGGAAAATAACATAAAATTCACTTTACCCAATGAACTGTAATAAAGTTCATATTATTACTGTAATTCTCTTGATCTAGTACCAGGGTTAAGAATGAGAGAACCTACACCTTCACTCCCTATATATACCTTCATGGTGTGTACAGGAGAAACTCTTACCTTTTCATAACTACTAAAATTCTTATGGACATAAACGTCAGTTCCACAACTCTTCCCACCAGTGTCGTGAAGATGTATCAAAACTGTGAATAAACCACTTCTCACCTTCAATTTATTAACCTTTCAAGTAATTCCATTTTTCTGTATTTCATCCTACCCAATCCACTACTAATAATTTAATCTACTATTCAATTTTAACTTAATATAAGATTTATTTCTATATAATACCGACAACATCCAATATTCATGCACACACATTTATGGAACTATGAAGAATGTGAGTAAAGAAGTGCATACCTTAGTGTAATAATGAGTTGACAGTCAAAACATGTTGCTAGTACAATAAAGTAGCATTGCAGAAGTTATGCAAAATGTCAGTTGGTAGACACACAGAAACATACTGTACATCAGAGAAAGCAGAAAATGGTCAAAAACACAAGAGTTCACTGCTGTCAGTCTGCCATACAGCCAGCAGCCAAGGGAGCAGCACTGTCAATTGTGTTCCATGTTTGTAGCCGAACTATTAGCACCACTTCAAAGAGCAGTACAACCAACTGGTTACATGTGAACCATCCAACAGACGTGATACAGCTGGGTGGGTCAGACAAGACAAAAACTGGTTTGTGTTGCAGCATAAATTAATTCAGTTACAATTGTCTATTGTAATAATGAGAAACAGAAACATGCTCCATACCATGTATTAGGGCGCATGAGGTCCATGCGGTCAGTCTTGGAGAGATCGATAAAGCAATTTTCAGCCTCATGTGTTTTCAGACTCTCTTCAATGGCCAGCTTCAGTAATACATCCTCACTTGCTCCAGCCCCATAGATAGTTAACATTCGTGTTGGGACATCAGGAAATAGATCTGCACCAGCCTTCTGTTGCCAGCAAGTAATCTCAGGAGGTGAGAGAGGTAAGCAGACTGAAAGACAACATACTCACATGTCCTGAAGCTTTCAGGGTGACTAAAGACAATAAAACATCTTCTGATATATCTGTTCTTCTGGGATGTGGCTCTGTATCCCTGGATACTTGGTACCCGACATTTTCAGACAGCTTAGTGGTCTCATTTTCAAGGGTCAAAAAGTCCAGAACAAATCTTCCTGTACTTTTTGACCCTTGAAGACGACAGACGTTAAGCAGTGGCAATTATTATAACAAGAAGAGTTTTTCTGGCAAACTTTCTCACTGAGACACTCTCACATAGTCTGTTCAACTGAGTGATTCCATGATATCTTCAGAGATCTAGGAAAAGACAGTGTTACTCCGTACAAGTGTCAATTGTGAGGCACGTGTGAATGCTTGATGAGCTCTGGGTTAAATATAAAGTGTGACACGGAATTTATGGTAGACTTATTGCACAACCATGGATGAGATACACAGTAATTGTGCACGTGAATTAAAACTAAGGACAGTATGTACTCCTATTTTAAATCCAACTGTACAGTTTACAATTATTCCTTCATAATCACTAAACCTGTAACTTCCACAAAGACCCAGTCCTAACATAAATGACCCTGACATTACCAACCCAACCGTAGGAACCACTCATCTACACCTACATCCCACATGATTCATCCTAGATGTAGAAGATGCATTGAATGGCAACCCAGCACACAGAACTGGATGTAATTACACTTCCCAGGTGACCAACCATAATAATTCAGAATGTAACTTAAACATTTCACGGACATGCTTTGCCCCAGCATTAGAAGATAATGCGATTATCTAGACACTGCTGGTCACACTCACTCACACACACACACAAAAGTCAAGGGCAACCACAGACTGTGAAGAATACCAGGCAATCAAGAACTTGATGATACTGAGATGGGTATATACCAGCCTCCATCTGCCATCAAATACAGGTTGCCACTGTGTGTAATTCAAGGCAGGACTTCAATGTTGTGTATATATGTACAACCAAATATCTTCCACATGTTGGAGACAGAGAAACTCTCCAGATGGACTTCTGTTCCGAACTGATGTGGCTGGTCACCACAGAAGTTTTTATCATGGTACACATACAATTTAGCAGACCAAAATTGATTACGTAAAGAACATCAAACAGCTGGCTTTTAAATAAAACACTCCATTTGAAATCAACAAAACCAATTCTCAGAATACATGTATGTGTCATAAATTTTAAGTCATATCTACTGAATTTTGGGCTTCTAGGCAATCTTTATTTACACAAATTCTCTGTTCATTTCTTATTAGAACTGTTGTTTATTTTGGCACTTATTTTCTTACATAACTGAGGTCAGATTAACTGTTTAACCTTTTAAAGCCTAGCGGTAACTTTACATATGACAAGGTTTAACATTAAAAAATTCTACATAGTGCCCACATTGTGTTTATGTGTGTTGTACGGATCTCAGAACAAACAGCAACTTTTGCCTTATAAAATATTAAGAGATTGGTTTTTATAACCAAAGTGGAGCGTGTTTACAGCGCGGTACACACTGAGTCCTTATATAAAACAGATAGGCTTCGTCTTTAAAGGGTTAATCACACACTTGCCAATGACACACATACATAATCAGTGAAATATTGCTACAACATATTTTGACAGACTCTGAAAATGTATTTGTGCTGAGAAGCTAGAAACAAAATTCAGAAAATGCAAACTAGTATACAAAATACAGTACCATTACTAATTCCTGATGTACACACACAGATGTGATAAACAAAGCACTGTTCCACCCTGTCTGTATCCTGTTTGAAAACATGTACAGGTCAGAACATATAAAGTCCTCATGGCAGTCTACATTCAGACTGTAATCTTCTGGGATGTGACAACATGTGGTCTTGTTGGTGAATATCAACCTTTTGGAGAAATATGGTGTCTCCATCTTCAGGGTTCTTCAACCTAACAGTTTCTTCAAAAACACTGGTCAATCATTCTGTAGTCCATCTTATGGTAGGTCCATAGCCTCTTCCAAAGTGAGTTCACCACACAGTGTGATCTAGTGCTTCCTCTTCCAATTTCCGGTATCTTCTCACTTCCTTAAGGCTATCCAGTAGCTGCTTACATCTTCTTCCTCACCTTCCTGTCACTTCTATCCTTCCCTTTATCTTTCCTTCAATAACATGTTTTAGAAGGCAGTTCTTATGCAAGATGTGACCAGAAAACACTGGAATCTACTGCTAAAAATAGTGTCCAAACCCAGAAGACCATAATCTGAATGTATGCAGGTTATTAGGAAAGTTCTGAGACACACAGGGGTTAAACAAACTAACTCATCTGGATACACAACTTCACATTACAAAGCCTTATGTTAAAGTGGCACCAACACATAGCCCCACTAACAGCAGACCACGATATAAATCTTCATCATCATAAAAACCTATAAAGCTATATGTGCCATACTGAGCTTGCAGCCCATTAGACATTATGCAATTTAAGACACAGCTGTTTCATGCAATTATTCCATAGTACTTCAATGAAATGGTTACATAATGATTACTGAGGCATTCAGATGTCTCCATGTTTACACAGGAGACCAAGTGACATTTAACACCGAGACAATGATTCCTACTAAACAGCACCAAGTATTATGTCCTCCAAA
Source organism: Coptotermes formosanus (assembly GCA_013340265.1). NCBI lineage: Eukaryota > Metazoa > Arthropoda > Insecta > Blattodea > Rhinotermitidae > Coptotermes > Coptotermes formosanus. The sequence continues at coordinate 1,620,322 of BLKM01012201.1, read as the reverse complement.
TACTTCTAATTCTATGCTTCTAGCTGTCCCTCATCATGAAATTTGTCACTGCTGCCTCTTTCAGACATAAAATAGAATACTGTAAGTAAAATACAAGGGGATACTGTGGCACAGTAACAATGAAATCTGTAAAAAAAGTGCATATGCATTATGCTGTGCCTGTCTGCGCATCAGACCACAATATAAGAACTTCAGAACTGGTGACAGGATGTTCATGAAATTTGATATGAAGGCACTTAACTAAAATTTGATGATCCATGCCTGTTTTTGATAAAAACAAACAACAATAATGAATTCTTTACACGGATATCAACATGCACATTTGCACACATCTCAGTTGTAACTCACTAAACATCTACTGGCAGAAAAAAATTTAACAAAAACTGTAGAGATAGATAAAACACATATTTTACACTCAATACACTTTCTCCATAAGTCTTACGGGTTTTTAAGGCAATTACATGAAAGGACCAAACAGGACAGAATTATTACATTATGCATACATTTACTAACTTTTCCATTTCACAGCAAAAAATAAAGGTACATAAATTATGGACCACAATATGTGAAACAGACAGACTTTCTTCCTCTTCCTGTGTAAGATTTCTAACTTTGTAACTAAACAGTCAGTTAACAGACAGGAACTGAACCGGAGCTCAGGAGGTGAAGGAGACATGGTATTTCAAAGCTAAAGGTGTCAATACTGCAGTTAATATGGGAATCATAAACAGCTATGACCATATTATCTATAATTACGCTCACCGTGTGTCTGTTGTATCGATGCACTTGCAGATTTGTGGTGGGACTGTGCATGTTTATGTTTCTCGCAAGCGGCTGCTTCAAGAAGTGGTTTCTCCAGATCCTCCAAGCTGATTAAGGTCTTAGGCCTGTTCTTGCGTCTCCCTTTGCTCTTAGTCTGTTTCGTGCAACTAAAATACTCATCAGTCTCTTCTCTCCTCAATGGTACTATCTCCTTGCCTGCCGTGTTTCCTGCATCGCCTGCTTTGTGGGAACTGGAACAAGAGTAACTGCTTTGTTTATTTATTTATCATTTACTCAGTGATGGTATCAGTAGCTTGGGCTACACTGTATCAAGTAATGATCTGATTAGTGAATAAGAAACTGGAAAGGACGTGGAAGGAAGCGATTGTAGTCTAACAGTGCCCCAAGTGGCAATCACTTGGAGGCCTTGAAGAGGGCTGTAATGCTCAAGATAGTGTACCTCAAGAGAGGGCTTCTGCTGTTCCTTCAGGGAGTGAATGAGAGGTTCTATGACCTGCTCAAGGGAAGGCCACCTTCCCCAGGCATGTTGTTTGGACTGAGATCAATCTCACTTGCCTCCCTGATAATATGGTCCTTACATCAGGATCTCGATAGAGAGGACTTCATTGTTCTGATTGGGACATAGTGCTCCCTGTTGATACTATGTCCTGACACTGCTTACCTGTCTGAGACTTCCAGAATGAACAGAAAGAATGTACCTAGGAACACTAAGCTGAAGAAAAGTAAAGTGACTGCAGATTTAAACAGCTCACAAATCTTAAGGTGGCAAGTTCTACGTTTTGTGATATCATAATGATGACAAAAACTGACGGGGGAAAAGGAGTGACCAAACTTTTAGGTGTAACAGAGCATAATTTTGCAATGGAGGGTGTGGATCTGAAAGACTATACACACACACACACATACACATATCAAGGCATGATAAACATGTAGGGGCTACTGGAATAGGAAGGCTGTCCATACATACACCTCCAACATGACTACTGGAAAGCATTTTATTGACAAAAATTGCAACACAAGTGTGCAGTTTGTCAGATGATATAACAGCAGCAATGACACATCCTTCTTGAACCTAGACTGCAAAGTGGGCCAGTGCTATGACAGCTGCTTCACGGAGTTTCACACAAAGTTGCAATGCTGTAAGCCAAACCTCAAGAAATGAAGAGAGCTTTAAATATGCATGCACATGTATGTGTGGAAGCACTGATCTGTTTGGTATTTTTCCTGATAACTTCATAACTTTCTGATCAGTAGTCTTAAAGATACGATTTTCTTTCCAAAAACATGTACGTTAGATGCTACAGAGTAGACTTAAACACCGAACACAGAGTTCCACTGGACATGTAAACTACTGACTTGGTAGGTTAACACACTTTTACTATATATCACAGTTATTCAGTTCATTAAACAGCAGGGCATAAATGCACTTCAACTATTAAAGCATGTATACATTTACAAGCTTATTTACTTTTGGCAGAATTTAATCTTTTTGCTAACTGTAACCTTCAATTTACATTTTCCAGCACAGACTTTTCAAGCAAAACTGGTCTTGTGGGACCCAATGTACAAATCAGGATACCTTTGACATATATGCATATCAAACAAAGTTATGTTTTCGATTAAAATACAAAAAGTACCTTTCCAAGTGACTGTTACGATTCCGGTTTTGCAGCCATACCATCTTGTGCAGCATCTCCAGTGCATTTGACTGATGGCGTTGATTCATATCAGGCACCATCACTTCTTTGGTGTTGTTTGTGTCTTCACCATTGCATTTCTCTTTCCTGAAACGATTATATTTATGTGGACTGTATACCAATCTGAACTGCCATAAACAAAATCAAAAGATAATCAGCATCTACAGTTTAGGATCCTTAGGTTTTACAGCATACTGGTCCACTTTAAACTAAACATTAATACAAGAATTAATAAACATCCACTGAAATATGTTTACCAGTTAGAAGTATGAATTTCAAGAACTTGAACAACATTTAGTTAAGAGAGTGATAGGTCCAGATACTAATCCAATGAGACATTATTTACCAGACTGTTATCTTACAAGGGAACCTGATTGACTAAAATGTTGCAATTCCCCATTCCAGTATTGCAGCATGGCAGAGAACCGTCCTCTGACTTCCTGGCCAAAACGGTAGGTGTGGACACTCACTGGGTCTTGGTAATACAAAGTTAAACCTTCCACATTCTTCACCTTTGGCTTGTAAGACTCATGAACAAATGTGTACACACATCAAGGCAGGGTGGGCCTCAGGACCGGTCTGGACGGGGCAAGGAAAATCTTCCCTCCACCAGGATTCAATCCCTGAATTGTCCAGCCCACAGCGAGTGGCTATACAGACTATCCTATCCTAGCTGCCAGCTCACTATAGGTACTGTCTGATAATCCATAATATTTGGTAATCCAGTGCCTGTCTGGTCCTGTGGGTGTCAGATTAACCCTTTAAAGACGAAACGTATCTGTTTTATATAAGGACTCAGTGCGTACCGCGCTGTAAACACCCTCCACCTTGGTTATAAAAACCAGTCTCATATTTTATAAGGCAAAAGTTGCTGTTTGTTCTGAGATCCATACAAAACACATAGACGCAATGGGGGCACAATGTAGAATTTTTTAATGTTTAACCTGGTGGCATGTAAAGTTACCGCTAGGCTTTAAAAGGTTAAAGGAATCCTACTGTAGTGAAACAGAAACCAACTTATGCATAATGTTATTATTTATTTAACCTTAATATCTAGTTCATTTTCTCCCCGACATGTTTTGGCAACAACTTTGCCATTGTCAATGCGGGGATGGGGGGGGGGGACACGACGACCTCAAATTTAATAAGACAATGTGCAGTAAAATGTGACTCATAAAATTGTGAAGCTGTAATAAAAGTTATTAAAATGTCCTGGGTGTTGAGGATTCTTCTAAAAACTTTTAATACAGCTTCACAATTTTATAAGTCACATTTTAATGCACATTATCTTATGTAATTTGATGTAACCCCCCTTGATAATGCCAAAGTTGTTATGGAAACATGTCGGGGAGAAATTGAATTGGAGATTAAGATTACATAAATAATAACATTGTGCATAAGTTGGTTTCTGTTTCACTATATTGATCATATGCATAGCGATGAATAACATAAAATTCTACTGTACTTTCTTCAACAGCTGCCCCTAATCAGTTATTATGTTGCAGACACAAATGTAAGGTAGCAAAGTAATTCATACTACATTACGGATCACAAATGGTTTATTCTTTCATAACAGTGAATATCTACCATGTCAGAAAATGTTCGGAATGAAAGTTCTAGATTCTAATGAAATCAATGTTTTATGTTATGTACAAATGTTACTGAACATTAAACTGTTTGGAAGAAATTCTGTAACTGAAACTTCATGTAAAACAGGGACTGTACATCACTCACATTAGTCAAAATTAACAGTGCTTACACATACACACCATATTCATGCTTTAATTGAAATCAATTCTGTAAGTAACAAAGCCTGCAGACAAATGGAAGCAGACAAGACTTGCTTTTTTTACCTTTTACATAACTCTTCCTTTGCTTTCTGCAGCATCTCCTCAGTTCTCTTTTGGTTTTCTGCTTTCAGGTACTGTGTTTCATCTTGTGGCTGTTCAACTTCTTCAAAGTACTGCCTCTGTGACTCCAAGTAGGCTGCAAGACGGCTGATTTCATCTTTCTTCTTGTAAGTGGAGACACATCCCACAACATGCAGTGAATCATCACTACTGTTTACACTGCTCCGTCTGGATGCTTGACCACTGTTCTCAGTCAATACTCCAACTCTTCCATTCATCACTTCTGTGTAGTCTACACACAATGCCAGGAATTAATATTTTAACTGCAAACCGAGTATACCCACTTTCAATTATCTAATTCCTCAAAATGCATATTAGACTTAAAAGACAATGACAGTTTTGAAATGCTGATGCTTTACTGCTGATGTTTGTGAGTTACATTTACATTTTTGGGGTGATTACCCTGTATGTCCACAGATTAAAATGTATATTTGCTCCCTTACATTTAAAATTTACTCTGAAGATAAAAAGTGTGAATCATATTCTGGCAAGTACATTATTCACGATGTGGTAAAGGATGGTTATGCTAGATGACCATCTACAAAAAATTCAGATATAAAATAAAATAGTATAAAATAAATGAATGAATACATAAATAGAGATAGATAAATAAATAAATAAATACATAAACAAACAAACAAACAAACAAGCCAACAAGCATCCAGTGTGAAAGTATTGTGACTTCCACTACAACCTCCAAGGCAAAGACATACATACCAAAATTTGTAAGTGAAAGATAACAGAAGAGATGATAAAGCTGCTCAGAAATGGAATCATTTTAGATATAGATAGGGTTTGCATTTGTCCCATTTCTTTCCTGGACTCTCCGTTTTTAGAAGAAATTTCCTGGTGTCCTAAGAACTTTTTTCAGGACATGCAAATGTGCTGCTTTTTGATTTGGTAGGTTTCTCATCCACATCATCGCACTAATGCAATTTGCCTATATGCTACAATAATGATTAGCGAGTTCGGTGCTTATCATTCATTTCATCTGTGTGCTCATGAAAGTTGATCAGGCAGTTGGTTGGTAATGTTGACAATGTCGTGAAACTGCAGCATGTAAGTGGTGATAAACTGCAAATTTTTAATCTTCCACAGACAATGCGCCACTGATTGTGTGCTATACGGTCTGCCCTTTTAATGCCATTTAATATTGCTTTGAAAATGCTCAACTTTGTTTATGGATCTGCCTAGTGTCGATTAAAATACACATTTGCAAAAGTGTCTCACGTAGTCGTCTTAAAGCACTTGCACACGTATGAGCAGAAGCTCATCTGTGAAAAATCTGGTTTTTAAAACAGGTCCCCTTTTTTCCCCAAATGTCCCAGGCTTTTAGTACAGATTTCTGAAAATGTTCCAGGTTTCCTTAAGAGGATTATAGAAACCCTAGATATGGGTACCTCCCTACATATAATACAGCACAAGTCACACCAATTTGTCAACACCAGGTTCCAGTATCATGACTGTTCTCTGCAAGGCAGACACTGAGACTGAATAAACAGTTGATCAGTAAGCATACGATACAACAGACAGGGTGTGTTCTCTGTGAGCTAAGAATGAAAGCTGAAGAAACAGATGAGCATTGAGCATACAATGTAATGCAGCTTAATCAGTTAGCAGCCATCTACTTCAAAAGATAAACACTTGGTTTGCTCTAAGAATAAATATATGACTGATGAAAGAGGTAGTTGAGTAACATGTAAACATTGTATCAGCCTATCAAATGACAGACATATATATACTTGTACATATAACCTCAATATACAATAGCTGTTCAGTGTTTAATCTGGATTGTATGAAAGAAACTCTTTGTATAAGGATCAGTTCTGCTGTAAATCACTTTGCTTCTCTAAATAATCCCCATGCAGGATATTACAGAACAGCAATAGGAATGATGAATCCTACAGAAAGCTCTAAAAAGTGTAAGAAAGTGTTACCCAAAAACAAAAACCTGATCAATTCTCCCAAACAATGACTATGTAAAGACTCCATGTTCAACACACACTCCTTTTCTTGCCCAGGCTTTCTCCCTCCCAAATCTGATTCAAACATACACAATGAACAATTAATACAATAAACAAAAACCTGAAGAGGACAATGGCATTCTGGTACTCACAACCAGATGACATGAGCGTACAGGATTAGATACACGATGTGAAATCTTCTGTTTACCAGCAAGTACTCATCACCACATTTGAAACAGTACCTACGGCAGCTTCAACTGTCTTCAATATAACCACTTAAAATTAACTCTTAAGTTTGGTTTGAATAACAAAAACACGACATACCGAACATACTCTATGGAAGCTATCAGTGTGATACAAAAGAATATTCTTGCCCAGATATGACTAAGACTTGCAAGAAATATAATGAAAACTGTGTACTTACCAGTTAGTTTCATACAGACAAAACTTACAAAACAATTGAACTCTAACCCATAAAGCTATGACATATTAATTAACCGCTTTACTACCGGGAAACCGGTAACCATAGTACAATAGGCTACTAATCTCAGTATCAAAAAGGAGTTATTATTCAGGAATAAAATATTCAATAGCCTTCCACCAACCATTAAATTTTAAATGATACAAAAAGAATTTAAGCCAGCACTTACAGGAGGGCAGAACGGTTGTCTGAAAATGCGTTCTTTTGCTGTAGCGCTGCAAATAAATATTTACAAAGCTATTATTCTTGTATTTGAGGCGGATGTTGTACCAGTGTAGTTACTCTGAATTGGTTTGTATTTGAAAGACGTAGTGTATTTGTAACGTGACATGCTCTACATACTTGGCTTAGTCTTATGAAGATCTAGGGAATGAAACGAAATAATTTCTGTTCTACTCTATTCTTCCTTTGGCGCTCAAAAAGACTTCTGAAACATTTGCTGACATTTGACATTACCAGCAATTATAAAATACAGGTACTCTGAAACACGGGTCAGGACTTAGAAGTACTTTACCATGCTTACATAAACAAACTGCGGTCTGAATACCCAAATTAAGAAAACTCGTTCCTATTATACACCACGGCTTGCCTTTTACCCATATAACCCACCACTAATTTGAAACCTCCAACAGTAACTCTTGTTTCTTCGCAACCACAGATCATCTAGTAAGGGCTGATTAATACCAATACACGATTGGAAAATCCGTGGAAACGTAGAACTACACCGCCATTTGCGGCGCCTTCATGCGTTACTGTAGCCGGCAAGCTCTTTCGCTGTGGGTAATGCACCTGCCTGATGGTAACTTTCAGAACTACGTGGCATGACATCGGCAAAGTAGCCTCCTGCTTTACCATACCCTCCACTTCCCCACAATACCATTCACTCTGGCACTAAAAAACAGAGAACTACTACAAACCTACTAACTACACTCATTAGAATATATTATTTTACATTATATTTTCTCTGATATTCTGACCAGATCAAAAATAATGTAAAATAATAAGGTAGCAATAATCTTCTTCTCTTATATTCTGTAACGGCCTGATGATGACCACCTAGGTGGTCGAAACACGGAGCCTAGTATTTTATAAATAATAATTTTAAATTGAAGTTGTGAGGACGACATTTAATTGTGTTTAATTTGATAGGGTATATTTATTACCTAATACATATATTGAGATGTTTTGTAGTAGTGATACAATGCACAGAAAATGTAGAATATTAAGATTCAAATGATAGTCTTCCATGTTATCAGACTCTAGTCTGACTGATGGGTTTCGGTCTTCAACACGCGGCCAGCCGAATATTTTTGTGCGGCCCTCAAACAAATTTCGAATTTTGAGTGTAAAACATTTCATTCAACTAAATAAATAAATAAATGTTAAATAAAATTCGTTCTGAAATATTTTAAATTTTGTATGAAAATTTTAAACATACCTTTATATATGAAATCTCGGTTACTGGCGTAGTAAACACTGCATGGCTATAGTAGGGAATGTTTGCAGGGTAGTTTGGTGTGTTTGCGGCGCTGGCACCAGCAGCCCAAGGTCAAATGCTTGACTGGCGAAATGAGCCGGCATGCCTGCGGTAGACGATATGTGCTCCACGGCCTGCATCCGCGTTTCTGTTAGGGCAGTGTGTGGTTGTGTTGGGGAGTACCGGTAGGTTAGATGTTACGCTTACGATGGCTGCAAGTTGTAGCAAGAAACGCAAAATTAGCGACGAGTGTCATGTGATCCAAGAAAAGTGGACTTCTTTATATTTGTTTACTGAATTTCAGCAGAAACCCGTTTGTTTAGTATGCATTGAGTCCATTGCCTCAATCAAAGAATACAATTTAAAGCGGCATTATGAGACTAAGCATGCTGCCAAATTTGACGCCATCCAAGGACAATTTCGAAATGGCAAGATAACGCAGTTGAAAAAACTTGAAGGCCAGCAATTTACATTTCAGAGACAAAATGTGGAAAGTGAATCAACTGTGGAAGTTAGTTGCATTTTGTCAGAAAGAATCGCATCTAAATCAAAGCCATTTTGTGATCGTGAGTTCATAAAGGAGTGCATAGAACTGGCTCCAGGAGTCTTTTATGTCGATCCCAAAAACACCTATTTGCTAAAGTTAATCTGGGGTAACTGTTGCCAGAAGAATTGAAGACTTAGCTGGGGACATCGAAAATACGCTCAAAGATCGTGCATCCAAGTTTGTTTTTTCTTCTGTTGCCATCGATAATAGTACTGATATGACGGATGTAGGACAGATGGCTATTTTTATCAGGGGCGCCGGCGATAATTTTAACGTCACAGAAGAACTGGCTGCTCTCGTTGGAATGAAAGGGGCTACAAAAGGTAGCGATTTACTCACTGCTTTAAAATCGACTTTAAGTCGTTACAAACCTTAGTTGAAGAATCTCACCAGTATTGTGACAGTTGGTGCACCAGCAATGGTCGGAAAAAATGAAGGACTCATGGCACTACTCCAGAAAGAAGATGAAATGATCGAAAACCCACTGTTGATGCAGTACCACTGTATTATGCACCAACAAAATTTGTGTGCAAAAGCTGCTAGTTTACAGGATGTGATGAAGGTCGTTGTCAAGATTGTGAATTTTGTAAGATCAAAGGGACTTAACCACATAGACTTTCAAAGTTTTCTAAGTGAGACAGGAGCAGAATATGGGGATGTGATATATTTTTCTGATGTTTGTTGGCTCAGTAGAGGAAAGATGTTGAAAAGAGTTTTCAATCTGAGAGAACCAATAAGAGAATTTATGGCTAGTAAAGGAAAACTTGTACCAGAATTCAGTGATCCAGAATGGATGAGTGATTTTGGATACTTAACTGACATTTCTTTGCATCTCAAAAATTTGAATCTACGACTGCAAGGCAGAGATAACTTAGTTCACAATCTGTTTGACCACATCAAATCTTTTGATACTAAATTTCAGGTGTGGGAACTTCAGCTTTGAAAAGTGACTTGACACACTTCCCAAGCTTGTCAGAATGCATGGACATGGACACTGTGAAATATGCTTCAGCAGTTGCTGATCTAAGGACTGAATTCAGTAACAGATTGACATACTTCAAATCAAATGAAAAATCAATGAATTTGTTTTCCGCTCCTTTCAGTGTACCTGTTGATGATGTTCCTGGCAATATGCAAATGGAAATAAGTGATTTGCAATGCAACAGTGGCCTAAAAGAAAAATATAATAATGTTGGGCTCTTTGATTTCTGTTCTGAATATATTGACAGGGACACCTTTCCAGCAATTTGTTCACATGCCCTGAACGTGGTTTCCCTCTTGGGAAGTACCTACTTATACAAGCACCTTTTCGCAAGGATGAAGAATGCTAAATCCAAGTCAAGGACCCGAGTAACCAACACACATTTGGAGAATTCACTGTGAATGTCTACTTCCCAGATAAAAGCTGATATAGACAGGTTAGTGAAAAATAAACAGTGCCAAATTTTTCACTGAAGGTGAACGTTTTTTTTATGCTTGTAAAATTGTTGAGACATTTCAGTTAGCAGTATTGAGAATAAAACTTGCATTTCTAGATTTTGAATATGTATCTTTTTTCTAATTGAACCTAAATCCCTCTGAGTTGGCGTAGCTTCTGCATTCTTTTTTTGGACATATTCTTGTGGGAATAAGTAAATAGAAATAAATCGTCAACCATAAATAAATAAATAAATAAATAAATAAATAAATAAATACATAAAATAACAAAACTACCCTACGTAGGTTTACGTAGGGAAATATTATTAGGCATGTCCTGCAATAAAATGCAAACTTCACTTTGTGAAACATGAATGCAGCTCGCTAATCTTTCTGCCATTAAAATGTGGCCCTTGAGCAATTAAAAGTTGAAGACCCCTGGTCTGGACGTACTGCCTCCATCTTTCACCTGCCTGTGAAGATAGATGCAGAATTCTCCCGCAGAACATTCATAATCATGTACCAGACCACACAGTGTCCTAACACAGGCCACATTATGAACCCTCACCATTGTCAGCACCACAAATCCTGTACCAAAGAATATGAAAAACAAGTGAAGCATGGTTGGAGATGTCACATTGGGAAACGTGAATTACAGAAAGTGCAATAATTTTTTAAAGACACAGTATTTAATACCACATTCTTTTACCACCAACTGTTTACACTTTTCTCATATTCTGCCTCTCAAACAAACTGAGGAAATGAGATCTGGAACACTTCCCGATTACAGACTTTATTACCATAAATACACACTTTAGGATCACAACCACATCTGATGAATTTCAAAGTTCTAATAAATGATACAAGGACAATCACACACTCAGAACTACTTACAATGTTAAATGTTGTCAAAGTAGAAACAACTGCCTCCATCATACGCAACTGTTACCACGTGAAATAAAATAAATACATGTGCCATAACTATGATTACATGAATAAAAGACTTGAATTATGATGGTGACATTTTTGTCACAGTAAATACAACACTAACACACTGAAGTTCCAACACTGCCCAGCGTTACACAACAGCCAACACACAAAACCACAACAACACAAAGTGTAATACAAAATACAAGTTAGGAACACCATATACATTAAAAGCAACTTCTCACTGGCGAGATAGTAAAACATAAACATCGATCAAACACCCAAATACAGTACTACATACAACATCATTGCAAACTGACAAACAATACTGAAGGAACCCAACATAACATCGTTTTGCATGCATGCATATTGCACCAACCAATCAAGGGGCTTACCAATTGTATCACAGTCATAAGTATGACTGGTTGTAAATTGATGGCGTTGTTAGTTTGGGAGCATCTGTATGCTGAAGTCTATCAAGCATGGAACATGTGGATTGTGAACTGGAATATTCCCCGTGTTATACTTCAGGAACACAAATACAGTAACAACAAATGTGGAAGGTGCACTGTACAATAAAATACACAGAATACCATGAAAGACTTTTGCAACAATTGTGTTCCACATTTTCTACAGTTTTCAAAGCAAAAATGCCATAAAAATCTTGCAAGTCTCTTCAAACTGCTTATAAATTATGAAATTACTGTCCCAAAGTTGCTAATTTAATGTACTGTAAGACCTGTGTAATCCTGGAGTCTGAACTGTGTAAACGGGTTTGTTGAACGCATAGTTGAAAACAGCAGGAAATAAAGGGTCAGGGGAAGGGGCTGTGTTTGTGTCACAGATTATTCCAGCAACCTAAGTCTTTGGTTCTAGAAATGGGATTTGGAGAGTGGTTCCATTGCATTCATTTAAATACAGTTCAATTCAAAATTAAACACAAAGCACTGGTCAGAGTGCAACTTAATATTAAGCAGGACTCACGTCAGTCCTTGCATACATACAATTCTTTGGTTTGAACGTTATAAGTACTTTAGACATAAAAAGATTCTGCACTTAAGAAAATTTCAAATAACCCCACCAAAACAGAATTCTTTTAATGGCTTCTCAGGAACTGCTGTGTATGCAGGGACTGAAGAAAATAAATCAAGCTGAAATATTAACCCTTTCTGAGCTACATATTCATACATGTCAGGAACAGTATGAGGCTTCAATTCTCACAGCAGGGTCACTAAAAGATCCTAGTCATTTGGTACTTCCTGACGGTCTGAAGGGTCCAACAACATGGCATCACATCCGAGTAGACCTGAATCTTCATGTTAGGAGACGTTATGTTGGAGTACAGATGTACTGTAGTGCATTTTGACACCACCTTATAAATTAGGAGTGGAAGCAATATGAGTAGGAGTGGAAGGAAGAAAAAACTTCAGCACAGAAATGGTTAAGTCACTCAGTCGTCCACTTTCTTCACCGAAGAACCTACCTAACCATAAAAATACTGCTGACACCTCACACAAAATGCAAACACCCACAGGCAAAATTGCCCAATGAGGTAAAAGGTAAAAGTAAGATTGTCCCTCTGCATGCCATAAAGACATACTGAGAGGAGATATGGTTCCATGAATTCTTGACCTCAGCTGTAGAGGGAAGTGGGTCATCAGCTTCATATCCTGGCAACATCCACTGAATCATAGGCTGGGCAGGCACCTCAGTGTGTATGCTTGGAGAAGACAAGAATCTCTTGCACCCCCAAGAATCAAGCCGTGATTCCTTAGTCATCAAGTATATGCTGTCCTATGTCCGAACCTGCCCCTGAAGGCAGGATTAAAATTTCAACAGCAACAGAAATGTTGAACTTGATATATTCAACATAGTGGTAATATTATACACATGCAGTAATATTTCTGTATGCTAAGAATGTATACAATAGAAGTCAATGAGAATGAAAAAAATATCCACGCCACATGAGTACCAAGAAGTGTCCTTCATATGTCTCATTATGATAATTACACTACTGTACAAGAGTAATGAAGACTGGATAAATGCATACATACATGATAAAAAAGTAAGACTGTAAAGCAGTAATTTACTGCAGCTGTAATTCTGTCTTCACTTGCCATTGATTATACGTACATACATACATATGACGATGACAACAATAACGTGGTAATAAATATGATTTGAATTCATGATGTATCCATTTCAAATTCCAGAGAAGAATGGCTGGCTACCTTCAGATATCCTTTTATTTTTGTAGTTTTCCTTCATTAAATCAAAAAATGTTGGGACAGAAGTGGCACAGGCCAAGACAGCTTCCTCACACCATTCCCCTGATATCACTGTAATTTTTGGATCTCATGCAGTGATAATTCATACAATACCATAACATAAATTCAACCAACTAAGAAATCTAGATATTTCGATGTGAACCGCTTAGTCCTTTTTGACATGCATCTCGTCCTATGCAATCTTTAACATACACAAATAACTGACAGGTGAAGGTATGTTCCACTTGTGCCCTGGTCACTCCTAGTGGTAAACCCACAATTACAACTCTTTCAAGTCAAGATCTGGTAGGATATCACACAGTAACAATGTACCAGCACGAAAAGAAACGAGACACTGCAATTCAATGCATCATAATGGCTCAAACAACAAGAATATTAAGTTTTAATGTGAACACTGCTAGTTAGGAGTGACATGACAGCAATGTGAGTGCATAAGTGCCTAATTTATGGGGAAGAGGAAAAGTGCACACAAGATTTTGGCGGGAGACCTAAGGGAAAGAGCCCACTTGGAAGACCCAGGTGTAGATAGCAGGATAATATTAAATTGGATCTTCAAGCAGTGGGATTGGGCAGGGCACGGACTGGATTTGTCTTGCTCGGGATAGGGACAGGTGGCAGGTTCCTATGAATGTGTTAATGAACATTCGGGTTCCACAAAATGCAGTGAATATCTTGACTGGCTGAAGACCTGTTAGCTTCTCAAGAAGGAGTCTGCTCCATGGAGTTATTTAGTTAGAAAGTAGACACACTAAAAAATACTGTGGTAAGACAGAATACAGAATACTATGGTAATACAGACACGCCTGTAGAACACTGAGTACAATGGCCCTCACTAGAAAATCGGTTTCTACCCTTTTTAAGATTTGGAAATTTTGGTCAGTGTGGTCATTGTCTCATATTCTGAGAAACAAACAATAAAAGTTGCATGTATCTGAGAGAAACACCGCGACTGACTGAGGGTTAAGAGGCATATTGGTTTGGTGCTACGTAACTAAAATAGACACAAAAATCTGAAAATAAAAAGCCAGGTTTATCCTCACCTGAATCAGGGGTAGTGCTTTTCTTTCACATTCCACTGCAAACATTACTTCTTGTGTCAATGTAATAAAAACAAGTTTTCATTTGTTGTCTTATTTATTATTTTAAAAATAAACTTAACAATACGTGACATTTCTCATAGTTGCAAACTATCCAGTCCCCCAGATGTACAATGTATATGTATAGTGAGTTACAGCCTTTGCAATTTATTATTCATGAATAATGCTACCACTGTATAGTCAGCATGAGATGATCATAACATGGTCATGTAGTGTATTTTGATTACTTACAGTTATGTTTGGTAATGTTTTACATGTTTTGTGCACCTGTCTTCTCTTTCTGCAGACTGTGAATGATGACAAGCAGCAGATTTCACATTGGTGTAGGTTATGTTTAATGATTACAAGTGCTGCATTGTTTTATACTTTTTACATAGGTCTCATAAATGGCATGATATGTTACTGCATGTTTCATTTAACTGGGGCCTTGTTTAGTATGTGATTTCTTCTGTTACATTCATTGAGGGGTCTTGCTTAGCTTTTGTAATATTTTAAGTGCCTCTTCAATCTTTCCATGTGTGCACCTTCTGTTCAGGATATATTTGGTATAATTTAAACTACCATTACTTGAACTCCTGAAAGTCAAAATTGTGTAAGTTATGTTTTCTTCATTTGGAGAACTTACAAAACTTCACCTGTCACTGCCATGAGACTATCATTGACCTACCTTGTTATATGCTCTACCTTTAGGGGTAAATGAGTAACTATGACTTATACTATTTGGTATGTTCATAGATATGGGTGCTGGGATACTGTGTAATTTTTCTTGAAAGACTGACTGACAACACTTACCTTCTTTGAATCTGATCTTAAGCACTGTCTCTTTTTTCTGTATGGTGTCATGGGCAGCACAGAAGTACAAAGCTGTGTTATTTGGTTCATTCTATAAATAAACTCTATCTGTCAATTGATTTAACCAGCACATGTATGAAGGACATTGCACAGTTTGTTCCTTAGCAAGATCATGGAATTCTTCAAAGTGCACATAACAGACTTTTATACCCCAAAATGAAATGTACTCATTTAGAGTAACAGGCAGAGTAGTTTAATAATCATAAGTTATAAGGACAACTCAGGCCTGTTAAAGTTGGCGTAAAAGTGAATTTTATTTATATTAACTCTCATAGCTTTTAACATACATGACTTATTTTGGATAATGTCTATAATCCCCCCTCCCCGCAAACACCACATTTCAGGAACTGGATCAGTGTTATTGGGTATAACGATTTATATTCAGATAAGCCTCTTAGCAACAGCTGCTTTCAGCCTCTAAACCCATTCTGCAAAGTGTGATGTTTGAGAAAGATGAAAGATGGTAGGCAATGTGCAGTATCATAGTCATGAGAGTAACACATCATCATCAGAAACACTTAGACTGAGCTAATAATTTTTATACTTAATGTTATACATATTCCCTGCAGTTGTCTTCCACATACACGTTTTATTTCAAACTACTGCACAAACCATAGAAACCTACCTCTGTGCAGGAGTTGCAAATAAAACTTGCATGTTTAATTTTTGTTTACCATTAAAGTCATCCTCCATTTCAGACAGGTTTCTGCATAAAACATACTTACTTCTGGACACACACATATGGATGTCGGGTTCACTGAATGCACTTATGAAGTTTTTTCAGCTGAAGAGACTCTTAAGTTGCAGTACTTTTGCAAAGCATGCATTAGGCACAAAATTTAGTTGAAAGCTTTGTAAAAAAATGCCCTGTTGGTGCTGTACAGTGTCCGACAGAACAACATGCAGAAGAGTGGAAAATTTTTCAATTACAGGTTTAGTGCAGGACAGAAATTAAATACTGTACAAAAACTTTGATGGTTCTTGGATGACATATAGTACACATTAAGCAGGAACATGAAGAGCTAAGACAGTGTACCTGGTGTTATGGAAATTCTGATGCAATCCATGGAGTTTCCTTTACATCACCTTAGAATGCAGGGAGTGCATGCAGAAGAAACAAGATTCTGACCATTATATTAAGTTAATTCTTACGGCGTTATTCAGGGAACTGACTGAAGAACAGAAATGTACAGCAGTCCACTTAACTGCAAGAAGTGAAGGCAATTTTTGAAGGGGAACTGTTAACATTTCAAGACTAGATTTATCACGTGTCAAGAAATATTTTCAGATTGTGCAAGACCTGCTTAGGTGCTGGAGGTCAGCACTTTGAGACTCAGCTATGAAGTAAGGTAAACTGAACTGCAGGCAAAAATGCACCCTAAATTCCCAGCGGATGGATGCTTTGTATGCAGTGAAGGTCCCCTGGCAGCTACCATGCTTGGGCACAAGACTTCTCACAAAGACATATTTTGAATCCTTCATGCATATTTGATAATTTCAAACACCACTATTTTTCTTCCTCTAATTCAGGAGGTATAATCAATTTTCTTATGCCATACTGTTATCTGCATACTGCCATACTATCATCTTCATCTCACAAGTGAAGACTGTTACATGAATGATATTAATTTATTGCAGTGCAAAGCAAGTACACAAGTATGTAGTTATATAAAATTTATTCTGAGGAACAAATTCAGACATGCTGCATCCTTGACATTACACCACATGATCTATGAGATGTCAATATCTAATGCGGGTGTCACGGAACATGGCATCTCTTGCCACTGTGTCTTCTTTGCTGTCAATCAATAAAAATATTATACATTACACACCTCTTCATGGCCTTCTGTATTATGACATTTGAGATTCGCATGACATTGAATATGAAGGTTGCAGTCTGGGATGTGATGCTGTGTAATCTGGTACATATGCAACAATGTTTAGCAGAAGCTTGCTGTCTCCAACTTCTGGGTGAAAGAAGACAGAGGAAGTAGGTTCACCCAAAATGCAAGTACTTACCTACCAGACTGCAGGGCATCACATTCCAAAAGACGGTAATCATAATTTCTTTGTTGTATCTGATAATAATAAACATGTATTACCATTTGCAACAGATGGACACAGTCACTTTTAGTTTACGTAGATATTATTACAGCTGTGTAAAAGGAAAATCTTCAGTCTTCTGGGACATTTTGAAAAAGTTATCACAAGAATTTACTGGATTACTATTCCTAGTTTTGAAGAACATCAATCCCTTATTCTGTGATTAGATGTGAGGGATGAACCACACAATGTTATCATTGAAACTTCAATATTTGCCTGGGAAGACGCTTGAGTCAGTAGTGGTATTAAACCTTTCCAGTACCACTCTCAAAAAACCACATACTGTACAAGCATAAATCCTTGCACAAAATGATATTACAAAGATTATTGTAAATTACTGTCACAAGTCATAAAAAGGGCAAAGAGACATGAATATGACAAGCAGATACTGAACTCTAATAGCAAATAAAAACTACATGGGAAATTATAAATACAGAAGTGGGAAGGAATACAAAAATGATGGAATAAAATCATTAAAACTAGAAGGTAAGCATGTTGAAAACCAACAAACAAATTATAGCTGAAGTTTTTAATAAGCATTTTATTACTACTGCGGATAATATTAATAAAAATATTGATAATAGCCACGATTTTGTTGATGAAAATAATAATAGTACTGAAGTTTTTTTTAATTTTATGAAGAAAGTTTTTAAGACACCATGCCCAAAAATTAATTGTAAAAACACAAATACAAAGGAAATAGAGAATATAATTAAGTCTCTTAAATCAAAGAACTCATTTGGTTATGATGAGATCTTTACTAAGAGTTTAAAAATAAGCTCCCCTTTTATTACATCACCACTAAATTATAGATGTAACAAAATGTTTCTACAGGAGTTTTTCCTAATAGCCTGAAATATGTAACAGTAAAACCATTACATAAAAATGGTAATAAGCATGAGGTGTCCAACTACAGACCAATATCACTTTTAACCTCTTTTTCAAGAATTTTTCAGAAGGTAATGCATTTCAGAATCTTGAACCATCTAACTGAATTTAAGTATTGAGCAATATGGATTTAGAACAAATTTAAAGATAGACAATGCTACTTATAAATTGACAACCAAAATTCTAAACGCTATGAATAATAAATTAACAGTAGGAGGTATTTTCTGTGACCTAGAGAAGGCTTTCGATTGTATCAACCATACTATATTATTATCTAAAGTGAAATTTTATGGGATAAGTGGTAAGGACTATGCACTTTATAAAGCATGAATGAATGAATGAATGAATGAATGAATGAAAGCTTATCTGGATAATAGATACCAACGGACTCCATTACAAAATGAGATAGGTATATGTAACAAAGTGTCAAATTGGGCTACAGTTAAACATCGTGTCCCACACGGTTCTGTTTTGGGACCTTTGCTTTTTCTCATATATATAAATGACCTACCTAGGACTGTAAATAATAAATCAGTACCTATACTGTTTGCAGATGACACCAGCATTTTATTTGCTCATTCTAATATCATACATTTTAATAATAATATTCACATAATTTTTAACACATTAAATAAATGGTTCAAAGGAAACCTACTATCTCTCAATTTTAATAAAACACATTTCACACAATTTACATCAAAGAGAAATAATACTATGGATTTGAAGATTGGCAATGATAATAAATTAATTCCTAATATCTCCCACACAAAATTTCTTGGTATCACTATTGAGAGTACGCTGTCTTGGAGTAATCAGAACTGAAATGCTCATAAAAAATTGAGTACTGTTTGTTATTTAATCAGAAATATTAAACCATATATGTCAGATTCTGCTTTGAAAATGGTCTATCACTCCCTTTTTCATTCTATTATGAGTTTTAGTATAATGTTCTAGGAGAACTCATCCCATAATAATACAATTTTCAAGATGCAGAAGAGGGTGATTAGGATTATGATGGGATATAGTAACAGAGAGTTATGCAAAGACTTATTCAAGAAATTAAAAATCTTGCCTCTTAAGTCACAATATATATTTTCTTTATTGATGTTTGTAGTTAGTAAAAAAACTATTTTATAACGAACACAGAAAGCCATGATATATTTACCGGGCAAAGAAATAATTTATATCTTCCTCAGGCAAACCTAACCACTTTTCAAAAGGGAGCATATTACTCGGGTGTCAAAATCTTTAATAATCTTCCTACGGAAATGAAAGAGATCTCAGACAATCCAAACAAATTTAAAAAATTGTCTTGAGATATTTTCTGTATATACAGTCTTTCTATATTTTGGAAGAATACTATAACAGATAGCATCTTATATACAGAGTGATAATAACCCTATAATCTTATTTTTTGACTATTCATGATTTATACTTCTATAGTTTTAAATCTTTACATTTTAATACTTGGATACTTTAGTCTGATGTACTGTTTTGGTGTTGGTTTTTATGCTGTTTGTGTAATATGTATTTTAAACTTGATCCTTTCCTGTAAGAAGTCAAGATTTATAAATGCATTAAGAAGGTTTCTCATGTATCATTCATTTTATACTCTTGAGGAGTTCTTCTCCAGTAATTCTAATATCATATTATTGTTTGTCATCTTGTATCTCATTATTTTTTATATGTTCATTGTTTTGTATTTTATATATGTTTGTTTTTAATTAACTCTGAATTGTAATCAATACTTAGTGTGTATTGCTGCTGGTACTTACGTATTTTATATAGTTTGTGTAACTATGTTTTGCTTCTTATGTGTTTGTATTTATGTAAATGACTCAGCATTTCTGTTATTAACTCTTTAGATTATGGTATCTTGACATGTTCCATATTCTGCTGTCTTTTGATAGGATCTGGATTTGCATAACGCACATGCATGTAAATGTAAATGTAAACTCCCTGTATTGTACAATGGATTTAATCAATCATATAATTTGTATTGTATTTCTTTTTACTTTTATATGATTTATTGTATATTTATATTGTATTAATTTGTATGAATTAACCTATATGCTTTAGATTATGTTTGACATGACTGATCTATGTTACATAGAGCTTATAGATTTTACTACAATGTTCCATATCCAAGGTTGTACCCATGACTGGGTCTGCGGAATGTGAATTCAATTCAATTCAATTCAATTCAATTCAATTCAATAAAGCTTCTATTGAATGTTCATGCATTAAGATAAAGATTAATTTGGGTGCAGATGAGCTGCAATTTTGATGCAAGCAACAGATACATATTCACTGTTCAATGAATACCATCAGTTGATCAAGACAGAACAATATGCCAAAAACTGAGGACCAGTCTGATTGATGCCTGCAATCATAACATTTAGCTTCCTTTTTGTCTTGGCACCATAAGGATTAATGTGTATTAGGGTCCTGGGCAATGTTAGTGTACACATCCTGAAATGTTGAAAAATAAAACATAAATAAATAAAATAAAAAGAAAATCACGTATAAGTTTTCACACCCTATTTTAGTGATGTCATACGTTTTTACAGAAAGAGTATTTTTTATTGCCAGACAGCCTGTCATACAGTGGATAACAGCAGTGCTCCATAGCACTGATGATTGGTGCCTGCTGTTCAGTGCTCAGACCAATGATAAAAAAAATACTCTCTGTGTACTACCGACACTAATCACACTTAAACAACACTTCCTCGATCATTTTCTATCCTGGCTAAAATCCATAAACTGCAAGGATTTATCTTATGGTCACCTACGCTTTTAGTCCTGTAAATATTAAGATTAGGGGTCTTCTGAGATGTGACACCATGTACTCTGGTAGATGGGTACCAATGTTTCAGAGGAACCGGCTGACTCCATCTTCAAGGTTCTTCTACCCTAAAATGGAAGCAGAGATTCCCTTGATATGTTGGTAACTATCTACCAAACTACATGGCTTCCCATCCCAGAAGACTATAATCTTAACATGTGCAGCCACAAGAATCTCACATTTTGCCAGCAAATGTTGAAAACTTCAAAAGTAACCACTTCATACACAGTGACGTTTCCGATAAAACATCTGTTAATCTGAAAACTA
This sequence comes from Coptotermes formosanus, assembly GCA_013340265.1. NCBI lineage: Eukaryota > Metazoa > Arthropoda > Insecta > Blattodea > Rhinotermitidae > Coptotermes > Coptotermes formosanus. The sequence goes on along the minus strand of BLKM01012201.1, from coordinate 1,598,780 downwards.
CATTGTTATATATTACTTTCAGCCAAGAACCTTTGCATCTCTTATATCACTGTAAATACCTCACCTTGCTCAACAAGTGGCTGATCTTGCTGTAACAGAGGTACGTTGTGTAGCGGACAGGTTGGTGGACATGATACAGCAGGTTGATTTGTTTTCTGGTCTCTGATCCTGCATGGCAAGCAAACAGTAAATTAAGTTATTATCAAGTGAGACTGAAAGCTCTTATGGTGGCAACTGTGAAGGTTACTGTGTTCTTGGATGTGATGCCATGTGGTGTGGTAGATGGTACTCCAGTTATGGAGGAACCTACTGCCTCTGTCTCTAGGGCAGAGAATGTTGCTCTGAAATGTCAATGAATTTCTACCACAATGCACAACATTACATCCCAGAAGACAGCAACCTTTGTGAAGTTACATATTAGACAGCCTGTGAAAACTGAAGGAAAATAATAATGTTACCATATTTTACTCCTCAGATCTTCCTATATATGTGGCACCAATAAGAATATATTTCCCTTAGCAAACTGCAGTGCCTTGCAACTTACAGTACATGTCAGTACTCACCGAGTACATGAACAGCAGCCATATGCAGTGCAGGATAGCAGGAAAGTGCAAACTGAGATAACAGCAACCAGTCCAACAATGCTGATCTTGATAAACATCTTGTGTTCGGACAGAGAACTCAGATCTGTACAGGCAATAAGAAGGAAGTTCAAGAGATGAAAGCAGCATAGAGAAGTGAACATTTGCTACATATCACAGAACTGCTATGCCACATACTGTTATCAGGAAAATATAATTATCTGTTACAGTCTGTGATGCAGATCTAACAACAGTCACTCTCAGCATTAAATTATTCTTGGATTAACTCTAAATGTTCTTGTTGGAAACATTTACTCTGATGAATAATCTGTTGTGTTTAAAAAATTTTATTCTGTTTAAAAATTCATTTTGATGTTTAGCAAATGTGTTTGGGACTGGCTGTAATTTTGTGTGTAAGTCCAATATAAAATTCATTCAATTGCAATTTACAGCGAATGTAGTTCTCAAGCTTTTGCACAGAAAGAAATACATCTGATATTTTCCCACCCCAAAAACAGCTATACATATTTTAGAAATAAGATGGGGAAAAGTATGAATATTAAATAATCTGAAAGGGGTTGTCCTGTTGCAATTGTATGTCTGCCAATGTTTTGTTACTTCTAGGCTAAACAGGACAAAACAAAATTGAAAACTGATATACAAAATGACTGCATAATCTGTTTACTGAATCACAGACCAAAAATGTCATGATTCACAATGTAGTTTTATGTCATGATACCAAGTATTCTCATAGGTGAGTACCAACATTTTGGAGGAACCTGGTGCCTTTTAGAATCCTAGCAGACTACATGGTGTCATAATCCACAAGACCACAACATGAATCTTGACTGCAATGAAAGTGTCAAGTCTCAAGTATGTCACAAGCCATCCTACTCATTATGCTTCAGACTTTTAGTTGGGAGGCCCCCAGTTCAGACATTGATAGGATTACTGGCAATCGTGAGTGACATTATATGTGGTTTCCCTCAGTCTCTCCAGTAAATAACATACTGGAATAACTGCTTAAATCGGGCCATGACAACCTTCTGCTTCCTAGTGTAGGAAATGCACAAGCAGACAACTGCCTTCCAGGAATTAATATGTCCAGTGACTGGACCAAAAATGTACATTGTTATGTGTCCAGTTGTGATTTATCTCTGTTAATCCTGGACATATTTATTCTTACCAGTAACGTCCTGTTCTTCACGATGGGATGTCAACACAACGGTGGTATTTTCTATCTGCAAACACTGCTTCAGCTCTTCATGCCAAATGTGGAATCTGTAACAATTTACAGTCTGCTTAGGATTTTGTACACATGATTAATGATACTGTATTTGTCACAGTGTGGCTCAGTGTGCAAAATTTCACACAACTTCCATACTGGCCAATGCCATGTAGTCACTTTACTAAGAACAAGCTTTTGGTATTTTCGCTTATTGCATGAGGTTGCAGATGTTTAAGAATGCATGGTGCTATAATTCTAGTCCCCTACATGAGTTTACGTAGACAGCGAGATCTTCTCAGTGTTTAAATACCACTGGCAATATGTATGGACCATTCATACTGCAGGGAAATTAAATGCCTGTACAGGTATTTGGAACATTCATAATGTCAGGGTTATCTCACACAGCATGTCATGCTATCCTGATTCACTTATATTCATTCCATACTGCTAAATTCTATTTTCTTGACATCCATTCTAATGTTATTCTCACACAGAAGTATAAATGCTCATGGTTATGGGGATCATACACTAATAATACTATGCCATTGTTACAAGTTTTTGAGGATGTTTACTGAAAATTTTAATACTACAATTCCTTTCTGTTCAAATTATTAGTGAGCAATCTTGGCCTCATGTTTCATTCTTATCATCATGACTGAGTTTTCTAAAAAATAATGAAAAGGAGGAAAAATTGTGGAAAATAAAAGGGACGTTCAAATTTAAATGAGAATTAATTTCTAAAAAATTTATTCACAACACAATGGAAAAGTTTTACATGCTACTTTTCAATGTAGTGCCCATTGACTGCAATGCACTTGTGCCAACTTTCTGGAAGCTTCTTAATTCCAGTTTCAAAGAAGGTTTTCGGTGGCTCCTGTATCCAATGCTGCACACCTGCAATGACCTCACCAATATTCTGGAATCTCTTGCCTCCTAAAAACCCTTTCATTGGTCCAAACAAATGAGAATCAGATGGAGCTAAGTCTGGACTATATGCTGGATGAGGCAGTACATCCCACTTCAGTTCCGGTAGAGTTGCGATCGTTAAAATTGCAGTGTGACGACAAGTGTTGTCTTGGAGGAAGCAAACTGAATCCCGCCACTTTCTTCGCTTTGAGCGTATTGCCGGCTTCAGAGAGTTGAATAATACTGTGCATTGATGGTTTTTTGGCCAGTGAGAAAGTCCAGGTGAAAAACATCCTTTGAATCCCAGAACACAGTAGCAATGATCATCCATGCTGAAAAAATTGTTTTCACTTTTTAAGGGGGGTGGAGAACGTGTGTGTTTCCACCGCTTACTTGCTCTTTTTGATTCAAGAGTGAAGTAGCGGACCCAAGTCTCATCAGAGGTCACAACTGAGTCCAAAAATTCGCTCCTTCTCTCTCGTATTTTTGCAAAAGTTGGGTAATGGCCACTAAATGTCTTTCCCTGGGCTCTGTTGTCAGGAGCTGTGGGACCCACCTTGCACATACTTTACTGACTACCAATTCGTTGTGCAGAATCTCTTCAACATTCCCTACACTAATCCCTACTTCCTGTGACAGTTCAAGAACAATTATTTGATGATTAGCCTAAATAATTTCACCAATTTTCAAAACATTGTCTGGATTGACAGAAGTTCTTGGTCGACAAGCGTGAGGTTTATTTTCAACACAGTCTCGTCCTTGTCGAAATGATTTTGGCCAACTGTGCACCCTTGGCTGTGACAAACATTCATCCCCAAACCGTGCTTGAAGCCTGGTAAAGATTTCAGAAGGAATGACACCTTCCTTCATGACAAATTTGATAACTACGTGCTGCGCAACACTGCTGGGTACTTCTTGTTCTGCCATCCTGATTGCACCTGATGGTTGAGGTGGAGAGGGACCCAACTAGTGCATACTGCAAGTTCAAATATGTTGTAACTTGTCGGCACACGCATGTTCATGCAAGTTGATTTGTGCTCAAACAGGAACTAAATTCTCATTTAAATTTGAACAACCTATGTATTTATTGCTTTCATTAAGTTGTACACTTGAGTTTTAAAGATTTTAAAAATATTTATAAGAACTTTTCCATTTTTATGCACTCTGAAGTTTCAAGACTTAACGCCAGACTCACTCTGAGCCACATCCCCACAATCTGCATTCCTCATGATTTATCCTAATACAGTACTAAGATTACTATATTCTGGGATGTTAAACCATAGAATCTAGTATATCTGTACCAAGGTTTGGTGGAGCTTGTTGCCTCCATTTCAGTTCTCAAAACTTAAAGATGGAAGTAGTAGGTTCCTCCTAAGCACTGGTATGGATATACCAGACTATGGTGTAACAGCCCAGAAGACTGCAGTTTTACAATTCATCACCATAAGAACCTTATTCACATCCTAATGCTACTCTCCCAAGAAATGCCTTCCTAGCAGAAATGCATACAAGGTCTCAGTGAAAACGTGAAGGAGAAAGACCACTTGTAAGACCTAGATGTATATGAGATAATATCAACATGGACCTTTAAAAATGGGATGGGAAGCCACAGACTGGATTATTCTGTCTCACAACAGGGCAAGTGGCAGATGTTTTTGAAGACAGTAATGAACATTCCACTTCCATTAAGTGCAGTGAATTTGACTAGCTGAGGTCCTGTTAGCTTCTCAAGAAGGATTCTGTCCCATGTAGTTAGTTAGTTATTGTGACTTGTCCAGAAATGTGAACATGTATTTTATTTTGTCCTGTACTTTATTTCTACATTAATATCTTTCATGCTGTTTAAGGTACTGCATGCAGTTCTACAATACTGTATTCAGTTTTCTGGTTCTAATGTAATGTAATCAGCACACACATTATCTTAGTTATGAGACACTGACACTATCGCGCAACAGTTAAATATAATATTTTATCCCTGAACAATTCTTACACATATACATAATTATTTATCCTTATGAACAGTTTGCTGCAAAATTTCTTAGCTGCATATCACATCTGTGAGGATCACTTTCAGCACCTTACCTGTTGCAATAACAATGCTTGACACTGCTGTCTGTTACACTGGCTTTACACAACATGAGATGATCCACACATTCATCGTCAGAGAAACAAGTCTCACCATGTTTCCGTGCTGGAACAGACAACATTATATTATAGCTGAGGAGGATCAAAGGTCCTGAAATATTCAGAACAAACCTGCAGTTATAAGGGTTATAGGAGATTTAAGGATCACATGGTAGGGAATATTTATATTATGGGCTGCATCCTTCTTCACTGTGAAAATGGAACCTGCACTGTACAGTGAAATATTCGATGAACTTTAATACATGCTATGGCTAAACACTGGAAACTTAGATCATGCATTAGATATAGACTACAAGAACTTTCACTGCCATGAGCCTTGGCTTCCTTGTACAGTAATCATATAGCTCCAGTCTTTCTTCACCTTTGGCACTGCGTAGAGATAAGTAGTTAGTATCATGTCCCACTGCTTTTACCCCATGGAAAGAGGCACCATTTATAGCATGTGGTAGGTCAGGTGGGACTCAGATCCAGTCTGGCTGCTGTGGCACAGAGCAAAATCCTTGCTGTGCCAGGAATCAAACCCCAGTTCTCCTACTGTTCAGCCCATAGCTACACAGCACATGAAAAACCATGGTACAACTGTGAAAATCTTATCATACCATGTGATATCAACAAATTAGTGTGTGTGTGTGTGTGTGTAACATATAACATACATGTATTCACTACCTCATGTGAGAATTGAAACTGCACAAAAAAATTTTGAGAAAAAGCAGAAAAGTAGGAAACACCCCAGTAAATTAAATACTAGAAACATTTGTGTAACATCACCGTACATGCCANGACAAATGCTTAACAATTCTTTACACATTTTCAGTCATCTATACGAAAGGAAGGATGTCGGTAGAATGGTAGAAGGTTTGTGACATGGTGAGACGCAAACATATATGAACACAAATAAAATTGTAGTTTCACCTTTTATGAGACAAAGATGTGGGGGATCTTATATATCATACTCTCTTCAGTAAAACTACACAACTGTCCACAAATGTCTTTAAATACCTTAGACTAACTTCACACCAGGGGCTGATATGGACAAAGTGGCTGGACAGTCACAAATAGGGCCTACAGGGCACTTTAAACCTGGCAAGGCACATCTGGAAAAACATGGGAGTTGAAACATGCAACATGGTAGTAAGACCTACAATTACCTACACTGCCATAGTGTGGGGGCTTAGGGTCAACATAAGACCAATGGACCAAACAACTCAAACTGCAGCCATAAAGGATGGCTCCTGCAGTGGCACTTGACATCTTCTTGAGACCCATCACTGCATTTGAAAGTAGACAGCAATTCCCAAGTAAGAATGTACATTCAGCTGCAATGAGCATTAGAGGCCCAAATTCATATGATGATGGTTATATACATATCTTTGGACATGAAGAAAGAACCTATCCCATACATGGGGACTGAAAAAAAATTTCTACCCAACCATTAACATTCAGACTTCACGACAGAAGGAATTGGAAAGTGGGTTTTAACGTAATAGAACCGAGGAAGTAGTCTGGTATATAAAAGGGTCCACAACACAAGAAGATACTGGTATATGGCACAAGAAAGATACCTGACTTCAGCCTTGTAAAATAAACCACATTATCCCAGGCCAAAGTATATGCCATTAAGGCTTGTGCAATATGCAACAGGATAGGAGACAGACGATGAGAAACATCTATTGTGTCAAACAGTCAAGCTGTGACCAAAACACTGGACAATAACCATATCAGTTCTACATTAGTCTGGGATTGCCATTAATCCCTGATAAAATTGGGTGAATGTATCAAGGTATAAATCATATTGGTGCCAGGGCATAGTGAAATTGAAGGGAAAGAGATGGCCAATCACTTGGTACAAATTGGATCTGTAGAACCTTAACTGGCCTGTGACACCCAAAAATGAGTTGCTAAATGTACTTTCAAGGACTGGTTGAAAAGAAGTCATCAAGAATACTGGAAGGCCACAACTGGATAGAAAATTGTAAACGACTCCCCTGGAGAACCTTCAGCCAAAGAACTCGGCAACTATTATGGCTAAATAAGAAGTGGAAGTGACAGAAGCATCAATGGGGCAATATCACGCATTCAAACTGGGACTACTGAACAGTTCCATGTGTGAAAAATGCCATGACTCAGATGAAGCAGTCTTAAATATTCTATGTGACTGTGTGGTTTTATCCGAATTAGGGTTTTGCCACACACAATTTCATGTCACGAAACCAAGTGACCATCAAAGGACCCTGTTAAGCAAGGCACTGTGTTTTATTCATATTTCAGGACTGACAGAAGGGATGCACAAAAGATCACAAATCACCACCCATCAGTGGTGAATTCTGATGTGGAAATCAGATATAGCGGAAGGGCACAATACACATTACTGAACTGTTCTGCTAGCCTTGACCTCCAGATCAGGATTTGTCACTGACACCCACCCCATCAATCAGTGGTTGAAGGCTGGCTGGCTACTAAACATCTGCTGCAGGAATGTAGGTGATACCAAAATCTTTGCAAATTAACCCTTTCATGTTAAATTTGGATATACCTACATATATATACATATACACACACACAAAACTGTTGTTATATTTTCCTTATCTTGCAGTCAAGTGATTATGGCCTGGATGAGTGAGCTTGCATTTCCATTAAGATTTAATTCACTGTCATCACGTCAAAACTGGCGCTGGATCCATTCAGCCATTAACCTATGGGCCTTTTCTCCAGTGCCGTCAAGCAGTCTCTATCTTTACACTAAGGTGCTCAGCAAGGGAACGATCTTATTGTTTACCTTTATTTACCAATAAATCATAGACTAGATTATCTGGCTTTGCATACGATTCACTGTTGGGTTCTTGTGAACATGGTAATGAATTTTCAAGTCCATCAAAGGTGGGGCCATTAATATATCGGGTGGGAGCATACACAGTATAAAGAAAAACGCAGATGATTTAGTAATTGCTAGTAAGGAGACTGGTATAGAAGTAAATGTTGAGAAAACCAAGTACATGGTCATGTCTCGAAATCAGAATGCAGGACAAAATCACAACATAAAGACAGATAGTAAATCCTTTAAAAGGGTGGAAAAATTCAAATATGTGGGAACAACCCTAACGAATCGAAACTCCATTCATGAAGAAATTAAGAGCACAGTGAAGTCGGGGAATGCTTGCTATCATTCAGTGCAGAATCTTTTGTCTCCCAGGTTGCTATCCAAAAACACAAAGATTAGGGTATACAGAACTGTAGTTTTACCTGTTGTTTTTTATGGGTGTGAAACTTGGTCTCTCACACTGCGGGAAGAACAAAGACTGAGGGTGTTCGAGAATAGGGTGCTGAGGAGGATATTTGGGCCTCAAGAGGGACGAGATGACAGGGGAGTGGAGAAGACTACATAACGAGGAACTTAATGACCTGTAATCATCACCAAATACTATTTGGGTAATCAAATTGAGAAGAATGAGATGGGCGGGGCATATAGCACGTATGGGGGAAAAGAGAGGTGCATACAGGATTTTGGTGGGGAGACCTGAGGGAGGCGACCACTTAGGAGACCCAAGCATAGATGGGAGGATAATATTAAAATGGATCTTCAAGAAGTTGGATGGGGGGCATGGAATGGATTGATCTGGCTCAGGATAGGGACAGGTGACGGGCTCTTGTCAATGCTGCAATGAACCTCTGGGTTCCATAAAATGCGGGGAATTTCTTGGCTAGCTCAGAAACTGTTAGCTTCCCAAGAAGGCCTCCGCTCCATGGAGTTATTCATCAAAGGCGGGGAATTTTCTGATAAGCTAAGTGACTATTAGCTTGTCAAGGGCTCTGGTAGATGTGCTTGGTTGGTTGGCTAATTAGTTACTTAGTCACCTGTAGCTAAGGCACTGATTTATTACAGCAGTTTTTGCTGTAAAATTCTGGAAGAAACCATTATTACAGTGCAGCATATGTCTAACAGACAAACTGTATCAGTAACGTGCACTAGACTTTCTGTTCTGTCCATATAGAGACAGGGCTAACAGTCCAGTGGTTACTCTCGTCAACAAACATTTTCATTAACACATCAAGCTCACTCAGCAACTTATAATGCGGACATATGCTGTTATGAAGTGCCACAATTCACAGCTAACATTTTACACATTCATTTTTGTACACCTTAGTGGAACCTTCTGCCTCCATTTTCAGGGCCCACTCTGAAGAGGAAAGCAGCACATTCATCCAAAATGTTCATACCTATCAAACAAGCTACCTAGTGTTACAATTGAAAAGACAGTAAATTAAGTCTCTCCTGGGTGATGCTTTTAATATTTCCCTCACTCTCAGAGAAAACACTAAGATTATTACTTTAAACAGGACAGTGGCACCTGTCTGTGAAGAGTGTCTCAGTTACATGGTTTAAGAACAGAAGTAAGAAATATGCCCAGATGGGTTCTTACTTCACAAAGACACAGCATCTTTCAGTCTGTAAATGGATTTTTAGACAAAAACACTGGAAGTATTTGAGTTGATTAAGTACCAGAACATATCTGAAATATAAATACAGTTACAGTTGTTCTCGAAGAGTGTTTGAGAATATGGTACTGAGAACAACATGCCAAAAAGGTGGTGAACACTGTACAAAGCGCAGCTTCGTAATTTATACTCACATAAGAGCATTAAGATTTTAAAATCAAGGAGGACATGCTGGGAAGTACATGCAGGACACATAAGATAGCTGGGGAAATACATACAAAATTGTGGCTAAAAACCTGAAGACTGCCCTGGAGACCATGACATATGTTGGATCTCAAACACTGTGTGAGGATGTGGACTGGATTCAACCAGCTCAGGATAAGGTACAGTAGCTGCACCTTGTTAAGACAATAATGATCTGTGGGTACTATAACACAAGGAACTTCCTGACTAGCTTAGCAACTATTAGGCTCTCATAAAGGGCTCTACTCCAGGCGGTTACTTAGTGTAAATAGCAGAATAATTACCACACATACAATGGGTGAACTAAATTTTTTTATCTTACCACTTCAAGTTGTGTATAAGGATTTGTAAACAATACACTGCAGTGGAAAAGAAGCATTTTTGGGATTTGAGTACACAAAAATCTGTCACAAACATGGCTGCCACCTAAAATGTTGCATTACAAACTCATTAAAGGAACCAATCTGCTGAGTTTGTAACTGATTTATTCTGATTATCTTACTTCACTGTTTTAACAATTCCTGTCTTGGGTGTTAGACTTGTATTGATCATGGTGTTGCATATCACTGGTAGAATATAACTGTGCTCTTCCTTTCTAAAAAGATCTTTGACTGTGCGCAACAGTAGTTTACTGGTATTTGTATCACTGTGAGATGCAAGGTTCTCACCAGCGGTAAGTATTGAGATACAGTCTTGTGAGAAGTGGTATGATGTACTTTGGTAGATTGGTTCCTCTGAAACATTGGTGGCAATCTACTCAGCTACATGGTGTCAGCCCAGAAGACCTTAATCCTCATCTGACTCTTCTACCATGCTGATGCATTGAACTCCAAATGTATGTTCTCCAAACTGAGTTCTGTGTGAATTTCTTGTCTCCCTAGCCCATCTTAATGCTCTACATTTCACTATCCTAACAATACCAGATACCCAGCACAAACTGCAAACTGCTTCTGTATGTATCATCCTAAACTACCCAGTCACTTCATTCCTCACAGGACCAGGCATTTCCCTCAGCACTTTGTTTTGAGACATTTATAATTCATGTTCATGCCTCAAACAGACCACATTGTAAATTATAAAACACTGATGACTAAATACTGTTTTGTGCATCATAATGTTCAGAATTTTGATTACACTGTTACATGTGCTGTATTCCAAATAAAAACTAATTCTACCATATCCTTCAGTTCTTCAAATATGTTCCATGATGAAAAGTGTTCATGTCCCTAACAACACATAAGTGTACAACAGAAACCTATTTCTTGGATGAACACCTGACAGAAATATTTACTTGCTGTTTTTCTTCTGGAGAGTTTTAAGAGTGAAAGTAATGTCCAGAAATGTTGTCCACTTTTAAACATGAACTTACATACTCAGACATTCAACTTCATGGCCAAAACCCTGAATTTTATATACATTTGTGACACAACACCAAATACTCAATAAGACTTCTCACAATTGAAAAGTTCACTGTTCCTGCTCTGCAAGTTAAAAACACTGACGTTTACGCTTTTGCCTACCAAGTTAAACTGAACCAAACTGTTTACATGGACACATCACAGTTCCTCAGCACTGTCATTATTGGCTTCCACGAAAACAGCATTGTCTGTAATAATAACACAACTCTGAACCACTGCTGACATCCATTCAGTGGAATGTGAACCAACCAGACAGCAAATTAATTACAGACATACCTCCTCTTTCTATGTACTGTTGCCAACAGATCCAAAATGACCATTTATTCTACAGTTAGGTTGTAGTGTGAACAGCATATTACAAAAATAGCATAATCATTTCAACGTGACAGCATTTTTGGTGTGGATACAAGATTAAAGAAAATTATGTACATCTGTGTTGATTTAATAAAATCTGCTAGGTCTGTGGCATTAATATTGCATCTGATGTGAAGGATGATATTTCATGTTTCAGAATCTGTATGTACCCCTCCTGCCATCAAATAGACGCCTGGTCCTACTTACCCGTAGCTCAGCAATCTGGCAGCAACATCTGGCATGAGCCCAAAGAGAAAGAAAGAAAAAAATTCAAAGTCTGCAGGTCTAAGCAGTAGAAATACTTGTAATATTTAGTGACTAATTCCCTCTTGTTACAGCTCTCATATTAATCTGTTTCAAAGGGATAAAATAAATATGTCCTTTATCTAGTTGCCCAACAGAATGTTCCAAAAGTCCTTGAGAAAGCAATATTTTAGCTATCTAGAGATTCATACTTTGGTTTCTATGATTCTCTTAGTCCTGACATCAAGTGGGTAGAAAATGTGCCAAAAGACAAACAGGATTGAACTGTCAAAACAGTGGTTAACATATGTAATACTCACTTTAATTTAAGATGCCACACAGATAAAAAAAATATACATGAACACTACCTGCTAGCAATAAGGCAGATGTTATCACTCTGCTTAATTAAACACCATGCCATGTAGATGTATAGGGGAGTGGAGATATAGGTCCATACATTCTGGGCAGTAGCTGAAGGTGACTGGTCAGTTTTAAGCCCCAGTCTCTATCCCTGCAGAAACAGCCCCAGTGCCCATTGCATGGGAGGCTGGGTTGGCCCCACACCTGGTATAAATTTGATGAAGTCAAAAATCTCTGCCCCTGTTGGGAATCAAACCCTGACTCCCTGGTCATCCAGGCCACCATCTACTCTCTCATCTCTTCCAGGCATTATTTATGACTAAAGATGGATAAAGACTTCGAAAAAGGAAAGTTGTCTCCATGCACACAGTGAAGGCACATAGGGGAAGTAGCAGTATAGCTCCACGCATTCTTAACCTTGACATTAGATGGAGGCAACTAGCCAACTTCACACCCTGGCTGCTTTACCACTCACTAGGAACCCGGTGCCGATTGAATAGGACGCTGGATGGGCCCTAGAAACAGTCTGGACAGTTCTGGAGAAAAGAAAATCCCTGTTCTTACTGGGATTCGAACTCCGGACTGTCCAGCCCATAGCTAGTTGTTATAAAAACCGTTAAGTAACACTGAACTTTTCTGTAGCAACAGATCATTAGAGGAATTGGTAGGAATAGTAGAAGTTGTGACTAGCACTGCTTTTCTTCTCTATGTTGTACACTACACAGTGATACTGTTAGTATCTAGGCTCTATAGCATCAATGGTGCATGAACAAATATGAATACAGAGTGCTGATGCAGTTAAAACTGACAGAGGAAAACAAAAGTACTCAGAGAAGAAGCTGTCTCAATACACTTCACCCACAAAGGAAAGAATATCTATGAATACTGTGTATGATTATGTGCACAAGATGAATGGAGCAGGATGCAGAAAAAATGCAGGAAGAAATAATTGTGGCTTATTTTGAAGTTCCATCAGAGAACATATCTTGTGATCTGTCCAGCTTGGGAGATGCTACAGGTATCAATGCTACTGCTGGCTTAGCGCTCAGAGTTACTGAAACTCAGAAGCCCCTCCACAACTGCAAGGTGGAGATAACACTGTAGGGGATATCTGGAGAAGCTAAGGAGAATCATCATCTCAGACAAGATTCATGTGGTGGAACCTGTGTATATGAGGCAGAAGAGCTAAAAACTACATCATAGCAAACTGTCTTCCAGATGAACTTCACACATACATACACATATTGGTTTGCTGGTTCTGAATGGCAATAAATGAAAACAGAAATTTCAAACTCAAGTGGAGGAATGAAGGATTTATTTATTTAGAGTTTATTTAAAAATATTTTCAATAGATCAGATCATACAGCATCAAAAGAAGATAACCAGAAGAGAAACAACCCAAATAAAATACAAAACACCTATCTGGTGGCCTACACCACACGAACATGATGCAGGGATGGGAGAGCGGGAGGCTCATCATTTACTGCCTCGCTATCTTAACAAATGTACAGAAAGGTGTTTATTTATAATTTATTTAACTGGACTGTAACTCAGGCTCTACTGTTTTGGATGGTACAAAAATTAGCAAAGAATGAATTGAAAAGGATGTGAGAGGAAGTGGTTTAGGCCTAATCTGAGGTTCTATTCTGGCAATTATGTTGAGGGACTGAAAAAAACCATGCACACCCTCATCCAGGATGACCTGCCTCTGGGCTCAGATTTGAACCTGGGACCTCACAAATGTAAAGCAGAACAGCTACCCACTCAACTCTGTTATTCAGTGGGCACAGTGACCTGTAAGTCAAATTAACTGTCTACTGACCAGTACACTGTAGTGACTAGGCTGAGCTGGATGACTGGTGGGGAATTTGGTTTCAATTCCCGACACAAGCATACGTTTCTCTTTACAGTGTCTTGGTCAGTTTTCCTCCTATCTAACGAAGGCCATGGGTAAAGGACTTGAGCCTGCCCCTGACCAACCACTTCCATCTAGGTCCAAGGTTAAAAGTGTGTGGAGTTAATCCTCCACTCCCCCCATTCTTTCATGATGGAGAGCTTAATTAAGTAAGGGAACATTACTTTTGCCTCTTAATAGGATGACAATCCTACATACTATCTCTAATATTATTTGTCCTTACATAAAATAAGAAGCAGCTGTGAAAGTGTAAACTCATTTTGGCTACTAGCTGTAGATTACACGAAATATGACAAAGACAAATAGTTCCACATAACCCACAAGCCCAGTGAATAGTATACAGTATTTCAAACAAACATACCTGCTAAAAATACCACTGTCAGGAACCATGCTGTTACTGGCACACTTCCAACTTCATGTGAACTAACCAACCCCCTCATAGCAGCATATGAGCCATAAAAACTACATAGCTTTTTACACCTTGCCCAGTCATTTAAAACATCATACACAACTACACTATCCATTAGAAATGTACTGCTTAAGAAATTCATGTGGATTTCACAAGTCTTAGGACCAACTTTATCATAAATTTTGACTTGTATTAAAGGCAATTCGAGATTGATGTACTTCATTAATACACACAGACTGACACAAGAATGGCTGGTAGTGCATGAGTACACAATGTTGTGCTCTTAACCAGTGTCCATGAGAAATGTAAGCTGTGTATCCATCATGGTGTTCACAAGTTTGAGCAGTATTTAAAACAGTATACAATAATGAGGAGATGGTCTTTAAGCTTTAGTGCTACATATGGACAACCCTGTATTTATAACTTTTTTAAGCATTTGGTTTCTTTTTAAATTTGATTCCATAAGCAGGATATGGACAGCATATACCGATCACGAAGGAAAGTGATACACAGGAAGTACAGAGGGACAAAAACACATGAACCTACTAACCAATATGTATTTCCTTGACATATACAGTCATGAAGTATGAAAATTTCAACGATCTTACAATGAATGCATGCTCTACGAGCAGACTTGTTTCAGGAATGTGAAAGATACCTAAATATTGCACCTTAAACTCCTGTATCGTATTTTCTCAGCAAGGTCACTTGCAACAGACTTTTCTAAAATATAATGGTCCCCCTCCCCCCATAAATTCTACTTGTAAATAATTATTTAACAGACACTTTATACAGTAGTTCCAAACTAAGAAAATCAGTCTTTCATGTTATCATCAGATAAAATAAGTTCCATATGTAAACAAGAAAAATAAATGTAACAACAGCACCACATTATTTTAAAATTGTACCTGTTAAGATAAAACCCTTTCCCTATCCGTTATAATTATTATTTAATATAAATTTTTTGTGTTATTTGTACCCAGGAATATCACTTCATAACCAATCTATGATTAACAGTGCCCTTGAACTATCACACTCTTTATGCAAAATAGAAGGAATGAATAGTCAGAATCTTAAGTAAGAGTCTAACAAAGTTCCCTAAAATGCTCACTAATGTAACTACCTTAATATACAGTTCTATCATACATCACAGTAACAGAACCTCATAAACTTATGAAATTTGATAGAAATTCCCTACACTTGTTACATAAAGACAGCAATGTATAGAGTAATCCAGACAAACAATACAGTATTGCTACAGAACTTATCTGGCAGAGGGGCTTTCAGGGTACATCATACAGGCCACAGACTCTGTTTGCTGGCACAGCCCTATCTGTAACAGACAACATATCAACAGTTTACATTAATAATGATACACAAGCAGTGTATTTTTCTCAGGTACTAGAAGAAGCAGCTGTACAGTTGAAATGACAGTTAACTCTTTCCTATGATCTTTCAGAAGACTTCTGATATCCTGCAGAGTGTCTAGCTTTAAGTGAAACCCACTCACAGAATCTCTAAACCAACTTATAAAGCATACATTAATGATGCACATTACACAGGGCCCTCTTTTATTGCAGGGCTGCTCGCCATTGACTGGACAACATTGCTGCGTAGCAACCAACAATGCCAGCCAATCTGCTGAGCTCAAGTCCTGCTCCATCTCACATAAAACAACACTCTATATAAGTCGACTGTTGAAGGCCTTCTGTCATAAAATTAATAAATTTATCACCACTTTATTTCCACAGGTGTTACATTTTTACCCTTACATTCTTTGACATCTTTGTTAGTATTTCACATATAAGAATAATAGATGACAAGAATTTTTTATGTTTCCACAGCATTATTTTTAAATTTCCTGCAAGTTAATTCATAGATGATAGTAGTGAGGTTGTAAATACTAGGGCTACAGAAAGGTGAAAGAGGAACAAGACTTATCTTGTAACATACAGACTTTTGACAATGGCTGTATGTGAGTAATACCAGCATCATTCACCAAAACTTCTTCCATTTCAATAAAAATACTCAACACAGTACACTACATTTCAGGAGCAAGCTGTAAATGCTGCTGGTATTACTCAAGACTCACCTTTCATGATGAAATAAACATCCAATACACATGAACATCTTACTCACCATGCAAAAGTTAACTTCTGAGTTTTAAGGTTTACATGGCGGTGAAGGTTTACACCATGGTATTCTGGATCCAAACACCATGTAGTCTTGTGGGTGGTCACAGATATTTTGGAGAAACCAGCTGTCTCCATATAAATGTTCCTCAGCTACACACAAAAACAGGCTACAAACAGCAATTTCACAACTTTACACTTACCAATCATCTTTGGATATGGTAGGTTAAGATTCTCCATTATTTTGATAAATTCATCCAATGGCTTGGTCAGCCGAGGATTGTAATGCTTCTCTTCTCCTACTGTTGTACAGGTCTGACCTATAACAATCACAGATACTATTCATCAAATCTCACACCACTTTTGCTTATTTAGGCAACACAAATTTTTAGGCATGTTTGCAAAGGTAAAGGTAAAGTTGTCCCTGTCCGTGATATGAAGCTATACAGGGAAGCAGAAGCATAGCTCTGTTCATTCTTAACCTCTGTGCTAGATGGAGGCAGCAGACAGCATCATGCACTGGCTGCTTTACCCCTGACAAATAACCCCGGTATCCCCTGAATAGGAGCCTGGGTGGGCCCCACAGCCACTCTGGATGATTTGGAGAAGCAAAAAATCTCTTGCTCCAGTTCAGACTCAAACCTGGATCATCCAGCCCCTAGCTTAGTCACTATGTTATCCCCTCATTATTTGCAAAACAATTGAAAAATACTACTATCAGAATAATTACAATAATAATAAACACAGTCAGACACACCATTGTATGCATTTGTTTGTGCACTATACCATTTGTTCGAAAGTTATGCCAATATGCTACATGTTTTGGCTTGGCCGAGCCATCATGAGGTACGTGTATAAATGTTAAAAACACAGATCTCTAATCATACAGTATAAAAATATTAGCGAAAACCTCACTAATCTATTGTTTTAAAAGTGTAAACCATCCAGAGAAGATTAAAATATTAGCTATTAGCTTTGTCATGTCTGTCTATCTGTCTGTCCACATGGAACAACTCAGCTCCCACTTTAACAGATTTCTGTGAGATTTTATATACCAGATTTTAGTAAAAATCTGTTAATAAAATTTGATTTTGGTTACTAAATCAGACAAAAATAAAGGACACTTTACATTAAGACCTATGTCCATTTATGCCATTGGTTTTTATACTGGAGGAAGACTGTTCTTTTTGAGGTATGATATGAAGCTGAAGCCAAAGAAACAGTTAATGATCTAAACATAACAATGCAGCAAGGATGACTAAGTCAGTTTAACAGAGCGGGAAAGAGCACACTGTTACTAAGATACGTAGAAAATTAACAGGAACAGTAATAGAGTGAACGTGCTGAAAGTGTTACATCCTGCATACATTTCCTAACTTGTTAACGTGTAACTTCAGCTTTCAGGGTTTAGTCAGATCATATTTTCAAGCTGTTCCAATGTTTTCGGATACAATGCACTCACTACATTAGGATAAACATGAGGTACAAATAGAAGGTGGACCAGTATATACGACGTATTGTGGGAGTGAGGCAAGGTACCATTCAATGGGAAGGGGCCATGTGGTAATGAAGGAAGGTTGGAGGAAAGAGCTCCAGACAAACTTTCTCAATCTGTAGCCATTCCATGGTTGGAACTGTGGGCATGTTTGATTACTTTGATGGATTCCCTGATGATGGACCCCCAAGGTCTGATGTTTTGCATGCACAGCTCATTTTATTTTAAAGTGCTAAATGTTTTCATCACATGTGTGTAAGTTTATTGGCACAGAACTGGAACCCAAACAAAAACACACAGTCTCTATACACAAAGTAACCAACTCTGACACTCAAGCTTCAGTTCAAGCCACAGTACCTTTGACGTAGACCATCACTAATAATAACCTCAATATCCATCACATCACCAAAAGCCTTGAAGCAAAAGTACAGACATACATAAACATACACATCCTCATTGCAACACCAAGTGAAAATACAGGAACACGGTGATTAAGCAGACACAATTCTTCTCCACTAAAACAGGGGAGTAACCACAGCAAAACAGTGTTCACTGAATTCTAATAAAATTCTCCAATCACATACAGGCTACAGGCCTATTATAACTTTGGTTCATCATATATGAAGTGTACTAGCATCTCTTTGATCACTTTTGTTAATTTCACTTCTGGCATTCTGTCTAACTGTCCACTTAACCCCGACTAACAAAGTAAATCCAAAGATATCCCTGAGGACAGTAACAGTTGCTCAGTTACTTAAGAAATTTTCTACCTTTTATGGAACCCACAGATTTATTAATGTGCTCATAAGACCATATCCTGAGGCAAAAGAATCCGGTCCACACCCTAACACACTGTTTATTTACAGCCACTTTAATATTATCTTCCTGTTTATGGCTTGGCCTTCCCAGTGGTCTTGTCCCGTCAGGTTTACCTGTCTATGCATAATACATGTCCTGTCCATATCATGTGCCTTGATTTCGTCACCCTAGTAACACTGGGCAAAGAGTACAAAATACAAAGCTCTTCATTATGTAATATTCTCCACTCTTCTGCCACTTATTTCCTCTTAGATCCGCTATCCACCCTCGTCTCTATACATTAATTTTGTCACCTATAGCAACCATCTATAAATCATCTCTACTATCATCCAGACAGGCACATCCTGTATTAAATTCATCAGTAGGAATGGCTATCTACCACCACTGTGGTTGTGTTAGATAGTCATTCCTGTCGATTAATATATTCCCCAACATAAAGGGACGCAAAACATGGCAGTTACATCCTGTACTGCCTGCATATACTAATTTTATCACTTGTAGCACGTATCTGTCTGTTTCATCTATTCTAATCCAAATTGGCAGATCGTACAACACTTATAAAATGTTCCATTTCCACAGCTCAAATGATGCTCAAATGAAACATAAAGTCAGAAGTGCATAATTCATTTACTGCAAGCAGGTTCAGAAATCTCTTCTTGGTTATAATTTGACTGGAAAAGGTTTGATCTACCATATATAAATTTATCTATTGTTCCTTGAATAAAAATATCACTCCTGCTCTATCCCCATGTGGTCATAGAAACTTTCCTCTCTCGTGTTCCAGTCCATACAGATCTGTATTCAGGAGGCTCAACAAACCTACTTGTTTGCTTGCTCACAATGGCATGAAAAATCAAAGCAAACAAGGAGAAAAACTGCTGGTATCTTAATACTCTCTTCTGCTTGCATTTACTTACTTCTCCAGATGTTAAAGAATAAATTATACCATGTGTACATATATGATATACATGACACTTTCATATGTACTGTATGTTATATGATGGTAAGTAGTCTGGTGCAGAGAATTACAACAGCTGTTTTTTTCTTTGGAGAATTCCATCAATCGGATTGTCTGTCTGATCAGTGTACTGAGTCAATATTTGTTGACATCTGCATATATGTATGGGTCTATTATACAGGATGTAACACAATAGTTTTTACAAACTTTCAGCACTCGTCTGGGGGGGGGGGGGTCAAACAGGACCACTTTGAAATAGGGAACATGTGATCAGAAATGTCTTATTCATGCCAAAATCAGCATCTGTACTGTGGCTGGGAAATTAGGCAAACCACACATGAGGTTCCAACACAATGGTGCCCCCACTCATTTTATGCATGCCATGTGAAATAATCTGGATGCAGCATCTCATGATTCCTGGATTGGTAATGGGGGTGGGGGCATCACCTGGCCTCTCTTGACTTCTTCCTTTGGTGTCACCTCAACAGCCTCATTTATGAGGCCCCTGTGGAAACACAGGAGGATCTGGTAGCTACAATTCTGCATCACATAACACTAGTCAGAATGAGCCACGGATCTTTGAGAGGGTGTGCTAGAAGATGGTGTGTCACTGTAGTGCCTGCAATGAAGTCAGTGGCCCCCACTTCAAGCAGCCACTGTGAATTAGTCGAAAATAATATTGTTAAAAATTCGGCACACAATGTGCAACAAATTAACATTTACAAAAATGAAATGAAAAATATTGAAAAAAGCACTCATCTTCAAAGTCAGTGCTCACACCGCACCTACTTCCCCAGCTGCAGTACTAACAAAAATTTTGGTATGAAGGAGATGCTTCCAACCAAATGTTCCCCACCTCAAATTGCTCCGTATTACAAGGGGGGGGGGCCCCCCCCAATCCATGACAGTTTGTCGAAACTATTCAGTTACACCCAATATACACTTAACCATTTTGGTTACTGAAGGTCATGGTCTAGAAGTCAGCAATCATGCTTTGTGTTCAGCCCTAGGTTAGCAAACATGACTGATGTGTTTTTAGTTTACCTCAGTTATTCCAGGCAAATGTTAAGGAAATGGTCACAACTTATTTTAAGAATGGTATATTAAACAAGCTGTGACCACTTCAGTCTGCATTTCTTCCAAATCAACATTTCAATCCATCTTACCACTAGATACCATACAACCCATAAAATGGGGGGAAAAAAAAAGTGTCACTAAATGACAATGAATGAAAACTGGTTTATGTAGACCATATATCACTACAGTCTTCCTCAGCCCATTAACACAGTAATAACATGGTGTTAACATGAAAGAGAAGAAAAGACTTACCCTTGTAGTCATGTGCTGGGTAGAGCTTAAAACAATCTGGAAGTGTGAAAATATATTTATGAACAGAGTTATACAAGGTTTTGGCATTCCCTTCCTGGAAGTCGGTGCGACCACAACCCCTGATGAGAAGTGCATCACCAGTGAAGGCTATGCCTTGCTCATGACTCACAAATGTCACACAACCTGCAACAAATAAGGGTCATTAATATTCTCAGTAACTTAGAATTGTAAGAATATGTTTCCAGTGCTGCTCAAAGTTTCTGGTAAGGGTGAAGTTCATAACAGTATTCCTGGATATATCCCAGCATCGCAGTCTCCCCGTGTATGAGCAGCAGAAGGAAGCAACTAAGAATATTCTTGCATAAGTTCACATACTGGCCATACCACCTGTCTGTGGTCAGGTGAACCAGCACACATCAATGTGAGTCAGCTGGCTGACTGCTGACTCGTTGGGTAACAGTTTTGCACTAAAAATCTTAAAAATTACAATAACTTCGCACAACTCACAGTAACTCATGCAAAACTGAAATCATTACACATACATCAAGAAGGCGACTATTCAAACTATTTCTGCAATTCTGAAATGAAATGTACAGTGGAATTCCTTTAACCCAGAAGCTGATCTTCTGGAAATCCTGATAATTCAGCCACTGAGGAAAATAGTCCGAAGTACAGAAGTCCTCCAAAAAAACCTCCAAGAGTAACTCAACATTGACTGTTATGGTATCTCACGACCCCTTGTCTTCTACTCCATAAAATTCTTCAGCTATGAAGACTCCTGGTCCTTCAGCATCCCAGATAGAAATGAAAGACTCCAGGAAACATATGTGACCCTCATGCCCCTGACCCAGCAGCTAAAGGACATATCCAAATGGAATAATCCTCCTGTTAGTTGCGCAGCCCAAATACAGCAGCAGTAACACACCCCCCCTCCCCCACAAACTCACAAGAACTTAAATCTGTATAGGTGTTGTTTGATAATCCAGAATATTTGATAACTCAGCACCTGTCCAGTCCTGTGGGTGCTGGATTTAAGGAACTCTACTGCAATAAGGAAATACTATTCTGAGATTTTGCCTTTTATTTACTCACAGTCTTTTAAGGTTTTATGGTAATACCAACATTTTACTTTTCCTGTATTACAGCTCATCTAACAGCAAACACTGCTGCAGCTTTATGGAGCTGAGATTTCCAAGGCAGTGAAAGTTACAATTCTAGTGAGACCTGCTGTCTCAACCTTCGTTGTACCCTGTTCTTCTACTTGATGGTGGAGACAGCAGGTTTCTTTCAAACACTGGAAAACCACCTATCACCACATGGTGTCATAACCAGGAAGACCATAATTTTAACAGCTACATCTCTCTAAAATCGGGGAAAAAAAAACATTTGTAAGAGTCTTTAAATTGATTCATTGGCTGATTGCCTTGTTTTGATCTACAATATCTCTCTGAAATAGTGTGTTTCATCTGATAAATATTTAACACAATACATCCAACATGTTCAAGAATAAGACAGCCTGCGTACCATTTGTATGCCCTGGTGTGGCTCTCACTGTTAGTTGATGACGCCCAAACAGAACATCAAAGCCATTCTCCACAAAAACATCGGCCTGGGCTCCACTGGCCTTTGAGATCAAACTTTTTGAGCCTGGCAGCAATTTCTTGAGTAACCCCGTGCCAGTCACATGATCTGCATGCATGTGGGTGTTCACTACACATCACAATCATTTAAAAATCATTCACTGTAATTTCATAATATAAACAGTTACCTGTCCTGCCCTTGCAGAAGGAAATAAGAAATGAAAATCTGTTCCTAGGATTTTTTCCAAAATGTGTTTTGTCACTTTCACTGGTACAACTACTGTCATTTGTTAATGAACAGTTTAAATATGTCAAAAATATTACTGATAAAAACAGGAATAAGTACAATTATTTTACCTAATGTAAGGCAAGGATGTACAAAACAAACTGTAGACCCGCTCATAAACGACCTAATAGGGGGAATGTGTGGTCCAATAATGCTGACTGTCTGGTACTTCTGAGTTATGTATATGAGCCTAAAAAGTCACAAAAACAGTACTACACTACTGTATAAATAACACTAATGCATACACATAATACACAAATATAATTAACCTCATACTGAATGTAAATATATGATAATTCAGGTGACAAACCTGTGTTAGTATCCTTACATATTTCACACATTCGCACTGCAGACCAAAATTTCAAAACCAAGATTTCATCCGTTATTTCCAAAATCCGTACACAAGAGGGTCTACAGCAGACAGTGAAGTCCCCTTGAGATGTTTCAGTGGGAGACAATGGATTTGGACACTAAACAGTATGTGACATATCATAAGTAAACTTGGCCAAGGGGTAACTTACACATCCAAAATCCAGACAGAGTACAGACTAGTCCCCACTTATTTCCCTTGTAATATGGAAGTGGTTACAATTGTACCAGCACCTGCAAAGGCTGTTATTAATGTAACACAATCAATATTTTTGAAAGAATACATTAACTGTAATAAAAATATATGAATTTATGGTATGGAATTGGCATCATAAACCAAGAGAAACCATACAAAAACACACTTCGTACATAATAGTTGTGAAGGTGTGTATCCATGAAGTTTAGGCATGCATCACTTGATTGTTCATTGCTGAGCTACACCCATACATGTAATAGCATGAGACATGGACAAACATTTGCAGTGGCTGCATAAAGAGTACCAATAGGAAATGAGGAATGTGCCCCATATCCCAGAAGGATTATTTGGATAAAATTTTGTGTGGCAGGATAATATGCTGATGAGAACATCCTTTGTGCATTTGATGACAGACTAAGAAAAGCACTGAAGTTGTTATAGGACAGTGCAATGACATTTTATAACGTGACAGTAACATGACGAACAAATCGAAATCCATAATTGACGATTTGAGTATCTGTCAATACAATTAAAGTTCAAAGCAACGAATGTTTTTGTTCAAGCTCAGTTTCTGTCAATAAAATGAATCCCAAGAGCCTAATATGTCCATCACTGCGATGAAACATCACTGCCTAACCTCTGCATCTTTCAACAAAATGAAACCCCAAAGCCTAACCTCTGCGGATTACATTCTTTTTTTCATATCTTTGGTACCTGTCACTAAATGATAACCTGAAACCATAACTTTGATGGAATAAGTGTCTTTGTTTCATTGAGTATGTGCGAAAAACAGGAATGCGTGAAGTGTAATATTGGTGGTAATATGAAAGGCCAGCATAGCTGTACATACAAAGTGAGTTTCTGCCACTAATATTATACCTCAAAGCCTAACATTAATGAATCAAATGTCTATGATCCTTTAATGTGTCTGGGGTACCATGGCTCAGAAGTTTGTGTTACAGTCTTGTACTGGCAACCTTAGTCATGCAAGAGGTGTTTAGGAGAGCTAGGAATACACATATCATACAGCCTTCATGTTTGTGATTAACTGCTACTGATAAAACCATCATAAACATCACAGCCAACTTCCAATGTAAAACATCTATTTGATTCCACAAACTTATAATTTTTCTTTCCTTTCCTGTGGCACAACAGCCCAAATAGTGCCTAGGCCGCCTCCCTTTTGGAGGTTTCTAGATCACACTCAGACACACCACACTCAGTAGTACTCCTCTGGACAAGTGATCAGTCCATTGCAGAGACCTCTACCTGACAGCACACAAACACTCACAAGAGACGAACATCCATGCCCCCGGTGGAATTCGAACCCACGATCCCAGCAAGTGCTCGGCCAAAGGCCCACGCCTTAGACCGTGCGGCCACTGGGATCGGCACATACTTAAAATACCAGTAATAAAAACATCAAATAACCTCAAAAACCATACAAAGCATGGAAGTTTATTTTTAATAAAATACAAACACTTTTTGGTAGTACAAAACACATTAAATGACTGAAGACGAGTCTCATTCTACAAAGGACAAAAGTAACCAACCTCACTTAATGAACAATAGGAGTTTGACGGAGTTGACAGTGCCCTGTGCAGTAGCAGGACAGTGGAGGAAGCCAACCCGCCAGCCACATGGTCTCATCCCCATTCGCTGGTACCAGTCAAGAAAGGTCAAAAGAATGGCAATAATATTGGTGATCATGAAAGCAGGGCTGTGGACTCGGTACACAAAACCTCCAACTCCTCAATTTTTAAATCTCCAACTCTGACTCCGACTCTTTCATAAACGCTCAATGTGTATTAACCCTTTAAAGACGAACGTATCTGTTTTATATAAGGACTCAGTGCATACCGCCCTGTAAACACTCTCCACTTCGGTTATAAAAAACAGTCTCCTAATGTTTTACAAGGCAAAAGTTGCTGTTTGTTCTGAGATCCGTACAAAACACATAAACGCAATGTGAGCACCACGTAGAATTTTTTAATGTTAAACCTGGTCGTATGTACAGTTACCGCTAGGCTTTAAAAGGTTAATAATGGTAAACCTACTGAAATGGTAAATGGTATCAGATGACATTTCATCACCACCATGTGAATCATCAAGCTACTTTAGACTTATAACCTACATTTAAGTATAAGTCTAATGATTATTGTAGCTAGTATCTATTTAAGATTTTATAATGAGGCCAGAGTTGGAGTCAGTACATTTTTACCGACTCCAAATCCACCCAAAATTCCTTCCGACTCTGACTCCATGGCCCTGCATGAAAGGTCAAAATCTTAAACATCCAGATTCTACTGTACTTACATTACCACTGCCTTTAAAATATACTGTTTTAAAAACAAACAGTAGTATCATAAGGTGTTAGAGAATAAAGGTTCATAAAATTTACATTTGACAGAAATAATAATGAGGCAGGTATTCTGTAGGAGACTGAAAAATCTAACAGTTTTTACTTACTTGCATATTTTAAGGTTAATCCCAAATCACTGATAAGCTGTGCATCCCTTTCAGCAAGTTCAAGTACAGGGTCAATTATAACAGCCTCTTTCGTGGTAGTGTCAGCCAAAAGGTATGTGTATGTGCTGGTCTCATTATCAAACAGCTGAAAAAAACATAAAACTATTTAAAATATGAATAACAATTCTCTGTAATTTAAAGCACTAAAACCTGTAACATGATAAACTCAGGGAACTAGTCTGGAATATGGGAGCCTGTTATTGCCATTGTCCTATCCAACTTGGCATTACTGTACATGCATCAACACAACAAAACCCTCTTATGTTTGTAAGGGAAGCAACATTTATTGCTCAACATATAAATATTGTTGTATGTAAGCTTTATATTGTTTTCACCTTGCATTTTTCAGTATATAAACAAAATCAACAACTAATGCACTTTTTATTAACAACCATTACTTCCCGACATATATTTCGGCACCTAATGTTGCCATCATCAGGGGATATTCATTGTGAATAACATTGGACATCCACATGGTTTATAGTAGAAGTCTTGAGTTAGATAGTTCACATTGACACTTTCGGGAGCATTGGTTCCAATGATAGTATATATACAAAAAAACACATCACTTACACTGGATAAAATACTTAAAATATGTAAAGTCATGTGCACTTGTCCTTAAAATCTATTTAAAATTTCAATTGTAGATAATTTTGAATTAGTCAAAGTATGCAGAATTACAATCATATGATGTCATATGAAATTATGTTGATAGATGTTACAGATGGACACTGCCGTATCCGTAAATGTGCAGTTAGTTGTGAAGGTAGTGTCCTGTGGCATTGACGAGTTTGTGTTCAGTTGACTGTGCGTAACTGGGTCTGGTGTGGTACCAGTGTGGTACCAGTACCACACCAGACCCACCCAGTAATTAGGGAGGCCAAAAAGAAATATTATAACCAGCTAATATCATCCTCCCATAATAAAATTAAAACTACATGGAAAATCATTGACACTGAAGCAGGAAAAAACAAAATCAATGACTGCTTACCAAAAATTTTCCAAAATAATGGTAAAAAAATGAATTTTGATGATGCAGCTCAGACTTTTAGTAAATACTTCATAACTTTAACAGAAAATATGAATATGAAGAATGCGGATGTTCATTCTGCGATGTCTTATTTATATACCTACTTTCCCCATGGTTTTTCCAAAAATGAAGATAAGTCCTGTTACTGAAACTGAAATAACGACAGCAATTATGTCATTAAAGTCTAAAAATTCTTCTGGTTATGATGGTATATCTAACAAGATATTGAAATTATGCAGAGAAAAAATCGGCAAACCATTGGCTTATATATTTAATAAATCAATATTTTCCAGTGCATATCCCGAAAGGTTGAAGTATGCTATTATTAAACCAATCTACAAAAAGGGTGACAGGTCACTCATAAATAATTATAGACCTATATCTTTAGTAACTGGATTTGCAAAAGTATTTGAAACAGTGATTTTCCAAAAACTTAGTTACCATATTGAATCTCATAAAATATTACTTCCAGAACAGTTTGGACTTCGAACTGGTTTATCAACTGAATCTATAAACTTACAAATATAATTCTCAGTGCCTGGAATAATAAAGAGTATGTAACTGGCATATTTTGTGATATGGCTAAGGCATTTGATAGTGTTAACCATGAACTTCTGCCAATGAAACTGCAGTATTATGGTGTACAAGGTGTAATATTGGACTGGTTTAAGTCTTACCTTCAACATAGAAGACAAAGAGTCGAATTAAAATATATAAATGATACATTTTATTCCAACTGGGAAACTTGTTACATGTGGTGTGCCTCAGGGTTCAATGTTGGGACCCTTACTTTTTAATATATATATAAATGATTTTCCTTTGGAAATAAATAAAATTTCTGAAATTATAATGTATGCAGATGACACCAGTGTTCTCTTCACTACCAAAAACTATTGTGACTTAAAATTCAAACTTGATATAGTTATGTGTCACATGTTTAAGTGGTTTCAGGATAATCAGTTTGCATTAAATACTGACAAAACAAATACAATAAAATTTACTCCAACTACAGCTACATGTTATCCACTAAACTTAATGGTCGATGATAAAAGTTTCTTAGAAGCTGAGACGATAAAATTTCTTGGTCTGCATTTAGATAATCATTTGACATGTAACTGACATATAGACCTTTTACTTCACAAACTGAGCACTGTTTGTTTTCTAATGAGAAAATTGTATTATATATTAAATATTAATGATCTTAAAACTGTTTACTATGCATACTATCACTCATTCGTGAAGTATGGAATAATATACTGGGGAAACGCATCAGGTAGTAATAAGGTATTTATCTTGCCAAAGAAAATAATAAGAATAACGGGGGGGGGGGGGGGGGGGAGCCAGTCCAAGACAAAAATGTAGGGGACTGTTCAGAAAGCTCAACATATTACCTATACCGTGCGTATATATATTTGTACTTAAGATGTTTGTTATCAACAATTTGGAAAAGTTTCAGGCAAATTCCTTTGTACATGGGATTAATACAAGCAATAGTACTCAACTGCATAGACCTATTGCCAATCTTTCATCTTATCAGAGAGGTGTATACTATTCAGGTATAAAATTATTCAATAGTTTACCCATTAATATTATAAATCTAAAAAATGATAAAAAGCAATTCAGGATTGTGTTACGAAGCTATCTGCAAACGCACTATTTCTATTCTGTAGAAGAATTAATTGCACAATCAAGACATCCTCATGTGAAAGGTGTTTGAATTGTATTTTTTATTTTCTTAATGTGTTTCTTCCTGGCTTTTATCAATGTTGTATTATCTACTGCTTTTGTATTCATTATCTTTTAATCTTTTGAACATTGTTTTATCTGTTGATTTGTTTTATCTGTTGATTAGTGATGATATGTGTCAGTTTAGATTTTATATACATACTCCTGTGATTATTAATTGTTATGAGTAATATGAGACTCAAATGGTATATTTTGATGACTTATGATTACTTGCAATCATGTAATGTAACAAGTGACAAGTTTCATATCCAGTGGCGTCGGGTGAGATGATGGATCCATGAAACAAGACTTGATGTGAATGTGAACGTGAATGTGAATTAACCTCTACCAATTGACCGTGCCATTTGAATGTTGCATTTTGGAAATGGAACAAATGGAAAGTTGGGTAAATTGTCTAAGATTTTGAAACAGAAAATGTATTAAATGGGTAAAAAAATTGTTTCGTTGTCAAATTTGTTACTTCTTAGGCGGGAAATTTTCTTATGCGGGGATGTATTAAAAGGGCAACATGTAATGTTAATCAAATGGGAGAATTTTTATGATTTTTTATCCTGACTTCTTAAGCTGGAAATTTTCTGAACTGGGGACTTATTAAACGAGTTTTACTGTACTATCATTGGAACCAATGCTCCCGAAAGTGTCAATGTGAACTAACTCAAGACTTCTACTATAAACCATATGGATGTCCAGTGTTACTCACAATGAATATCCCCTGATGATGGCGACATTAGACGCTGAAACATATGTCGGGAAGTAATGGTTGTTAATACAAAGTGCATTAGTTGATGATTTTGTTTATATATTGTTGTATGTACCTTCTTTTATATAATGCAACTGTCATTTCAAGCAATGGAAAGCAGAGTTGCCAACACTGACAGCAACTGTAACACACATACTAGTTATGAAGGTGAGTGAAGGAGCTGTCATGAAAGGCTGGGGTGTGTCACTCAGTCTTTCATTAGTATTTCTGTTAAAGATTAGTATCTGTCAATAAAATAAAATCTCAAAGCTAACCATCTGTTCAATAAATATTTTTGTCTAATTTCAATATCTGCCAACAAAATGAATCCTGCAAACCCAAAGTTTCTGTTCTTAAACTGAAAACTCAAATCCAAACATCTGTGGGTATTAACTCATTCTTCTTTGTTCAGGTAGCCTTTGTACCAATCATATAAAACCCTGAAAGTCTAAACTTTGTCCATAAAATGGAAATGCAAAACTTCAACCCTTGTCTAGCTATCTTGCACTACCATGAAAACCCAAAGCCTAATATGCATGCCATAAATATTTTTATTTGAGTTCAGCTTCTTTTAATGAAATAAAATCTGAAAATCTAACACTTGTCACTAAACTCAACACTCAAAGCCAAACTTCTACAGACTATAATTTCTTTTTCTTTTTCATGCACCTTGCATGACAATAAAATAAAATCCAAAAGCCTGTAGTTTGACACTAAAATAAAAACTCATAAGATTTGGACTGCAAAGGTTCATTTTTGTCATCACACCTTGAACTCTAACGTTGGTGGTTTAAACGGTTGTGATTTGGTCTTCCATCTTCATTACCATGACATGACTTCTCTATGAGTCTGTGTAAGTCACAAGAACTACTGAAGACAAAAAGGAACTTTATGTTACTTACATTACCATTTTAATGAAAATATACTGCTTTGTATAACAAATAATGGCATCGCAGGGTGTCAGTTAATAGATGCTTGAGAAAACTACTAAGCGTCTCCCATATTACAAAGTAGTGCAAATGCAAAATCATTACATCTCACAATTTCAGTAACTCTTTGGCTTATCTCAACGTTTACCAGTGAATTTCTATCCAATGGCCAATGCAGTTAGCTATTCGTCATAATCTTGGAATTCAAGAAAACAAACAGAAACTAGCCCCGAGTTTGTCGTATGTTTCGACAAAATACCCTATAGGGCGGGTCTTTGCTCATTTCGGACGCTCAAAAATTCCAGAATATGGCTTAGGGTTTTGAAACTGAAATAAAATAAAATTCCATGTTTAAATGTTACACCACAAAATATGTGACTTCCAACGGGTTGCCTACCTGACGGAAAAAGAAATCCGGAGACTGCGAAATACTTTGTGGCAACATCAAGCAATGGTGATGTCGTAAAATATTCGAACTTTTATTCACATGACAGTTCAACACTTCTTTTATATGGAACGAATTCACTCCTCCCCTCAGCGCCCGAAACACGGTTTTCGAAAACATCACTGGCTCAATGCTTGTACCTGCCACACCTCTTTTTTAACTCACCGGTCTTCACTCGCGAAATTAGTATGACGTCTGATACTAGATATGGATCACTCGTATGTACTCGTTTTCACATCTCTTTCGTAACATGTTTACATAAAGACCAAGATGCCACGTTCTTATTTATCTTACAGCGGCAACTTTCGACCTCCTCTCCGCTTATTTCATGTTCAGAACACTAGAACTGCGTATCAGCATGAATCGGCTGTGAAACTAGTGTTGGCACCAATGTAACTGCACATGTCACCAACATTAGCCATTACTACAAGCGCGCTTTTTGAATCCGTAGACCGTGAGTTATTGAGATGAATCGTAATGATTTAAGTGGTTTAACCGTAATTTGTGCTAAGAACTGGAAACTATCATTTATTGCGAAACCTAAGATTCTACGCGATTCAGCTATTTTCCTAATTTGAGGCTTTAGACCAGCATAATTTGATTGCGAAATTAATATTAGTTCCGTGTGACTTCCCCAGACTACCAATATAAGAAACTCAAAATAAAGCTGATGGGCAGTGCACTTTTCGCATCAGATTACTCACAAAGGCGCAGTTACAATGTTAGTTATCCACATCAGTTGCATCTGTTTTACAAGCCTATTTTTAACTCTAAAATATCTCCTTCCATTAAGCAAATTGCTTTTCTTGAGAAGCTGATAGTGATTCAGCTGGTTATTAAAGTCTTTCCTAAGCGAAATGAATGTAGTCCATAACGTCGCACCAATTTAGGTGGAAACAATTTTTATATTGTCCTCCACTTGCACCCAGGTCTTGCAACTGGTATCTTATCATTCAGGTTTTCCGGCTAAAAGCTTTTATGAATTTGTCTTATGTCCCGCCCCTAATTTCTTCTTCATTTAGTCACTACTACTACTTATTGGGTGACGAGCACGACTGTAAGTGGGCACACACAAGGGTAGACGCCTTCTATTTATTTGCAGACGGCCATTAATGACGAAACATTTTCCCCTAGTCAGTATATTCAATTTATTGTATCGTCCAAATGCACATTATTAATTACATATTAATATTAAAAACGTAGCTGCAACACGTTTCGGTACAAGTGTACCAATTTCAAGGAGCACAATATGCCAAGTTTAGAACCAACTGCCAGTGACAAGCTATTGCTTACCAGGTTCCACAGTCTGTAGTTGGTATAATAAATTGAGTACATTGATCTAAAGAATGCACGGAATGGACGACTTTAAAATAATTTCCCCGAAGTTGAAATATTTCATTTCTCAACATAATCAATCGCGAATATTACATAGTGTCGGTGGTAGATCGTGGAATGATGGCGGGGGAAAACTGAAGCGGTCGGAGAGAAACCTATCCTAACTCTACTTTAACAACCACAAATCCCACAATGACTGGATCGGGATCGAACCTGATCGCTGTGGGGGGCCGGCGACTAACCGCCTGCGCTATGGCACGGCCTCAGTATGTGTGGCCTCAAATCAGTAGGAATAACCACATGTGCACAACGGAGTTTTCAAGTCTGCATGGTAACAACGTCTTTAATCACAAACCTTTCCCCGGGGTTGTCTACTGATGTGGAAACATACACAGTTCCACATTAAGCTCAGCAACACCAGCACATGATCCTGCACGATGTCACAATCCAAAATGCTATCTGCGTATATGAATGACACCCATCGCGAAACTTTGAAAACCTAGTAACTCTTCGTTATTCCAAGGTTTATTCGAGCCCCGTGTGTACTAAATTATACATTGAGACTAAAGAGTTACTTGGGCTTCAGTCGTACAGAAAATATCAATAGGGACTTGTTTTAGCACATTCGTATCTTTATACACATTTGCTGTGATACGGTATCAACAGAAAACACACATCATTCAACTGAAGACAAAATAGGATAGGCATCGGCGCCGAAGTTCGCGTTTATTTATTTATGCACTTATTTATTAGTCACAATCTTGACATACATATCACGTATTAGACACGCGCAACAATAAATATGCCAATGCAGAACACTCGGTTCCGGTCATTTCTAAAATGCGTCCAACTGATGTGCTACGTATGTACTACGAGCGACTGAGGTTTGTAGCTTATACAAACCGCGAAATATTTTCATAGCTACTGGTGCAGGGATCGTTGACTAGTGAATTTGTAAATGTTCAGGTAAAAGCACATAACAAAAGCGAAAAGGAAAGCCGTGGTTGAGTGGCTAGCACTGGTGTTTCATATTGCAAAGTTTGGAGCTTCAAACACCGGCTACACTGACTAAGGCTTTCAGTGGTGTTACTCATTCCTTCCAGGCAAATGCCGTGATTGCACCCAAATGCAACAGTAAGCTCCTTTATTTACATCTTCTCCAATTAATTATTCACTAGTCATCCCTTCACTCGATGCTGTATAATACGAGCAACTAGATTATAGTTAAACGCACCATATTTAAGTACGTGTTGAAAAGGTAACTCTAATAATGCTAGAAACGTAATTATGACAGTGCTGCTAAAAATCTCTACGAAGATCAACACAAATAACCTGTCCACATATGTTTAGCTGTGTTCGTAGGTAAATATGCGAACAGGCGTCACTGTAAATAATTCGTCATCGAGGAAGGGAGGGTAATATTGGATGACGCAAAGAAACTTGACTGCCATGACGCAGTGAGGCCATTATATGTGAAATTCAATTTGCAGGTACTAAACTTTGCTTATTTTCTTTGACTTGCATTTATCGCCCAACATTAATTCCATTATAGGACACAATGCCTTAACGACGCCTGGCGAATGCTACTGAACGTGACGGATGTTCGACCTTGATTTAATTTCTTTCGGGAGGCCTCTGAAGGAAAGTGTTTCCCTTCAGACGTTGTCCATCCTATGCACTTCTTTTACGTGAGTTCCTAATGAAACCCATGCATTCTAGAACCACACTTCATTAAAAACAGGTGCGTGTTACGAGCGACATTATTAGTAGATCACTCTGCATTCCAAGCGATCTTGCGTGCCCCATGAGACAATGCAACAGATTACACGCATAACACATATGGCGGAGAAATTGCACAGGTTGGAGTAAATCAGAATTGCAATGTGCATGCTATATAGGCAGGGTTGAAGCAAGCAGACGCAAATGCCCGGGATAAAGGAAACTTAGAATATATCCAAGGGCTTTCTTTCATATACGTTTTTGATTATTTATGACTGTTTCAAGTGCAGAGATGACAAAATGTTGAATGGAGTGATAAGATGAAATATGATGAGTAGATAACGATTTGGAAAATATGATAATGATCTGCTTCGAGACACTAATCTGGCGAGACCGACAGAAGCCATGCAACTTTCAGTCAAAATGTCTGTTTTGCATTCACACTACAACGCTTCATGTTCTACGATGGTCTAATATTGTGTCCTCATTTGAAAAACATTTTAATCATGCTTTAGAAGCCTACTACATTTTTCTCCTTCTTGTGGAAAGTGTCTATCACACCTGATTTTAGTGACAAGTAATTATATATTGTCTGTGACTCTCGTAAAACGCCCACATTCCTTTAAAGCTCGTGCGTGATCAGTTCTTTTCTATTAACAACTATACAGTGCTATGGGATTTGTAAAAGTGCAAAATATATTTTTAGAATTCGACTGATACAATATACAAGGCACAGGCTGTCTTAAATATCTGGAGAAAGGTTTGTAGAATAAGATTCAGCTACTTAGCTTACTTTTAAATTATGTGAAATCCGCTTGGCGTGAGAGTTAAACGCAGTCTCCCGACATCTTTAGTTATGTGTATGAAACAAGCACTTCGTTATTATGATGGATCAACAGATGGCAAAAGTGGCGAGTTTGGTTCTTGTTGGAATTGTGAGCTGACAAAAGCTTCATGCGTAGTTTGAAACTATCAAAGAGTCGTCAATTTTTAAAACAATAAGGTCTACATTTTGTTACACTTTGATAAATGAAAATGACATTTACGCAGCCACGTTTACAAATAAACATACGCAGTGAATATTCCTTTGGCCTGTTTCGCGGATCGTGCGTTGTTACTGCCACGGTATGACCACATGCATGGGGCCCTGGTAGGATGTCGGACATTGACTCTAGCATTCTGCGTCTGTACTTTTATACACCTCCGCTACCCTGGCCTATATAAGCAAGAGAAATATTGGACCACGCCTCGCAGCATCCAGCTGAATGATTCACACACATCTGTCGCCTGCACGTTTGGTGCAGGTTCAAGGATCCGATGGTGGAGACATTTTCTATTACGCGCCAAGAATTGCATCCTTTGTATCTCCCACATCTGTACTCTTGAACTTCATTCAGCATTCTTTGGCGGGAACGTGGGCAAGTGAAGTTACGCCTACATATTTACGTATGTACGGCACTCTTCATCACATGTAGCATGTTTGTTGCTGAATTTGAACTTGAAATGTTTCACAGCAGCAATGGAATGTAGATCCCCGGGACAAGGCGGCTTGGGAAGACCTAGAAAAAGACGGAATGACAAATAGTGTTTTCCTTCCGAACAGCAAATATGTACACAAACTTCGGGAGGCAGAAGAATGAGAAATGTATAATTTTTACAGGGTTTAAAAGGGCTACCAAAAACAATAGCCTAGTCGACGAGATAAATTTGTAGATTATTTTCAAAATACGAGAGCAAGTATGTTTTATTTAAACAGGTCATCGGCCAGTTTAATTTATTCGTACGCCGTAAAGTCCTCTCAAATATGCGAACGGATTTATATGAGTAAACCTAAACAAGCTCGCGATTTTTAACTCATCTCTTGCACTCAAAAAACTTCTATCAGTGTGTCAAATGAAAGGTATATTTTGTATTTTCGTATTGTTCGCTTGTCTGTAAATCTGTTTTTGAATGTAGCTAATTCTGAACAGGGACTGATGAGGTTACTGTTGAAAGTTGCAATAATTTAACAGTATTCCGAGCTTTCAGAATATGACGCCGTGCGGATTGGTGTACAGGCAGCAGCGACGCCATCAAGGAAAACGAGTAGTGCGAACGCCCCAGGCGGCAGAATGTAGGGGGCGGCCGAATGGACAAAAAATAAATATTTTAAATTAAAAACTTAATTTTCTGCACTCAGAAATGTAATTTCATGATCCAAACAGAGGGAAATTCAATCAACGAGCTTTTTTTTTTCGAATCGCGTAATCTAATTTAGGGGCGCCAAAAACGTAGCAACGCTGCTCTGTACAGGTTCTAACACAGACGGCGCCCTGTCCTAGAAAACTAGAACCTATACTTGTACCTCAAAATGGCGCTGAGAACATCAGCTCTCGCCCGATTTAAAAATAGTCTTGGAAACCTGACAAAGCGAGTTGCGTGACAAAAATTTACCTTAAACGAAAATGAATCTATTAAGGTACATTCTTAGTTTCATTGCTCATTTGCATTTGGAAGCCATATAAAGAACACCTAAAGGCCCAACAGTTAGTGGCGCAGTTGCGCAGTTGGTTGAGGCAATATGCTACCAGCCGGCAGGTCGCGGTTTCGACTCCCAATGGTGTCATTGGAATTTTTCATTGACATAATCCTTCCGGCCGCACTTTAGCCCTGGGGTCGACTCAGCCTGTAACAGAAATGAGTACCAGGAATATTTCCTGGGAGGTAAAGGCGGCCAGTGCGTAGGGCTGATAACCTTACCATCCTCATGTGCCGATTGTCTTGAAATCTGAGAGCCTCAAACTCCTGGAACCCTAAGGGCCTCTCCAGGCCGGTAATGGGATAGCTTTACCTTTAAATAAGTCAAAGGTGACAAGACCGACGGGACACGCAGCATGAACAGAGGGTATCGGGAAATGGCTAATTCGGTCAACCTCGAAGGTAGAGACCACGTGGGATATTGTCGCATAGATGGAAGTTTTATGTAAAAGTGGATCTTAGAGAAAATGGATGTGGACTGGAATTATCTGGATCAGAATGGGGTCCATTGTGGACGCTCGTGAAGACGGTAACAAACCTTGGGATTCCACAAGACGCAAGGTTTTTCTTGGCCGGATAAATGACTATTAACTTCTCAAGAACAACTCCACTCCATGACTTTAGTCTCTGATACTTTGAAAGAGATGAACCGGGTAACCCAAAGATATCTGACGACAGGGGAACTAAATACCGATGAGTAAAGTGAAAGCAATTCGATGCAGCCAGTAGACCAGTAGCTCTCAGTCACTGATCCGTGGACCATCAGCTGTCGGCTGAAAAGCTTCACTTCAATTAGATGGGACACTATACGCGTGAAGCGGCTGTAATCGTTTGTATAATTTTAACAGAAGTTTATGCCAGTATTATGCTGGACCCAACCCGTTGCCTAAGCAGAGGTTTTGAAACGGGAGCACATGTGCGTACGTGAGATATAGGTTATCACTGCCCTACACAGACCGAAATGGCCCCAAGAAAGGGAAGAATGTTGTTTTGTGCGGAATAAACAATTGGTTGAAGACATTCACGCTTCCCCGGCGACTGTCTTCGAATATTCCACAGCTGCTCCTTCTACAACTACCCACCAATTTTTGGGATTTGAGGTTCTCACTGCGAAATGAAGATTATGGTAATGCATTGCACTTGAGTAGACATGTAGCAATGTTTCGGAGGTACCAGTTAGCTCTACCCTCACTCTTCTGCCCTGAAAATGCAGGCAGAAGATACCCCAGAAAAAAAGGTACCCATCTATAAAGCTACAGGGCGTTACATTCCAGAATATAGAAAGGTGTAAATTTACACCTTTCTATATTCTTACACAACCTCATAATGAATTGCTAAAAAGCTGAAATATGTAGCTATTGGTTTTATATCAAAGTATAAGACATTTTCAGACGGATGTATATATATATTATTTTATTATGAACAGTACTGCTAAGGAACATAAGAATCGAGAAAACATACTACTGTTTCTCTTGTGTACGCAAACCCAAAACGACTGGCAGCCGATGTGCAGAATGTACTGTGAAGCTCGCAGCTGCTGTTGCCTCAGGTTTAATGCTGGGCTTCTAACGTGGCCTGGCCTGTAATCTGAGTCCTTCGTAATGCAGGTAACCTGTTTCAAGGTTCGCTGTCAGTGTCTCACGAAAGCACTGAGAAAAGAGATGCCCTCCTGTGAGTCACCAGTCTAATGCCCTGTAAACCCCCACATTTTCAGGGTTTCATTGTTACATCTGTAAACTCAACACCTTTGCCCGTCTGCGACAGTGTTTCTGAACCCTGTTTAGCTGACGGACGCACTAGTCTCAGGGTCATGGTCTTAAACAGCGACTGTTTTTTCTATCACGAACTACGTGTTATCATGCAGTAAAACAAGAAGTGTAGAACAACTTTTTAATTTTGAAAATTTCTATTTTTTCCCTGCACAGAAGACGGCTGAATGAAAGAAAGTTTTCGACACTTTTTATAGACATTTTGGCCTGGTCGACAATGAGTGAAATGCATCTCACCTATTACCGAATGAGGCTCCAGATGTCGTCTGTGGTCCATGTACCCCAGCTTCAGAATCTATGGTATTTTCACGGTACTGGCACCTTCAGTATATGGTTATACGAGTTAAATGTCCGGTGTTCCATTTCCGACAGAGGCACAAGTTCTTCTCTCGACTTCACTTCTACACCGGCTCGCACGTCCAACCAGTGTACTTTCTACCCAGTGGCTACTGGGAAATTTTTCGCCATGGTAAATCAGTCGAAGCGTGAAGCTAAGTGCTCCAGTCAATTTCGTCTAATGCTAAAATAAGAACCAGTGGTGCTAGAACGCCGTTCCTAGTTTTGAAGTGAATGCATCAAATAACATCATTATTAATATTAATTGCCATTATTAATAAATAAATTAGTTGGATATTCAATATGTTCTTACCACAAAACACAATGTGTTAAATAGATAATATCGCTCCCTACATATTGTGCCGCCAATCCCAGTGGCCGCTCGCTTCCTGGGATTGCGGGTTCGAATCCCGCCCGGAGCATGGATGTCTGTCTCTTGTGAGTGTGGTGTGTTGTCAGGTAGAGGTCTCTGCGTCGGATTGGTCACTCGTCCAGAGGAGTCCTACCGAGTGTGGTGTGTCTAGCGGAAGGTGATTGTGAAGCCTTGATAACGAGGAGACTCTGACCGACCAGGGGCTGTTGCGCCACTAAATATATATATACATATATAAATATATATTTTGCCATTACTGACCTATACGTATTCAGGAATCATAGGATCACTTCGTACGAAAAATGTAGTTTCCAACTATCCTTGTATATTTCGTCTTACACAAATACCGTACGTTCACAGGACCTAATTACTAGAGTTTTGTGTGATTATGAGATTCCCTCAAGGCGGTTTGGTAAGCCGAAGGAACGATAGCGTGTCCAAAAACTCATTTGTATTTGATGACTGATAACGTGTTAAAAACTGCATTTATTTCTTTAAACCATTCCGCCCTTGTTTACGGCACCTTGTGCAGAGCCGCATAAGGAACTGCATTTGACCTGTAAGGTTTTGCTTCTGTCAAAAATAATGTGTCCTTATTCTACAGAATAAATGGGTTTCTTGGCCTCCGTAATAAAGGTTACATGGGTCTTCCGCGCACAAATGACTCAGCGCCCGCATTTTGAATGAATGACTCAGAAATCCTGACAGCCCTCACAAGTACATTCAGCGTCCCTTACGAATTCAGGGATACTTCTTAGATTTACAAGAATTCGTATAAAAACCAGAAACTATATTCCCTTAATAACATTTATATTAACAATTAGTTAATCGTAGGCTGTTTTTAACAACGTGCATGATGCAAACTTACACACAGGACAGGTCGTATCCATGTAAAATGATAAAGAATTCTAGAAATTCTGCTGTTTCTCCAGACTCCCACACCGTTATTTTCAGCCACATAATTGACTTGAATGAACCCATATTATTGGTGTTAAGTCGTCAAAAGACTAGTTTACCAATCACTCGTCTTCGACTTCTTCACTTAGGTTGTATGTCTGTTTTCCCCAGAATTCGAAACTCGCCATCTTACACGGCGTCTGCCTTCAGGACAGTTGCCTCTTGCTATTCCTACAATGCCATTAATGATATCGCATTTCGTGTAATTTCAAAATTATCTGCTCCTTGCATTTTAATTCAATATTTTTATGTAACGTACCAATTAAATACACTTACAATATATGATATTACAGTCACTTTACTTCAACATGTTTCGGCATCACAATGATATCTTCAGGCAGTACACATGAAGCTTAAAACCATTTATATTGAAACTGGTTGCATGGAGTCCACAGGTAATTCTTTGAACTACAACATTAGAATAGAATAACGCAGGAAATGTCCGTGTAGGGCAACACTTCTGGCGCGTTCTCTTTGTTATTTCCCTAGATATTATTTCGCCAATAATCTGCAGAAAAACATTGAAAATGCGAGCATTTTAAATGTGACATTCCACGTTTTATACAACACCCATAGTATGATTTCTCCGTACCTTAGCAATGAATTTACATTCAATTACGACTGTATTTTGGTTTTCGCGTGGAAAATTTTCTCGGTAGTCTAACAACATTGCAATCGAATACGCTCGATTAATTGATTGTATATCTATTGCCAAGATACTGAGAAAGCACAAGTGCCTTGGAAAAGGATTTCTCGTACTTACGACGTAAACGGCATAAGTCTTCACTTCAAGTGCCCGTTATATTTGTCCGATTGTAAACAAAAGTGGAACGTGCCGACAAATTTCAGTAAAAATCCCAAGGATAAAATTTTACGAAAATTCGTCCAGTGCGAGGCGAGTTATTCCGTGCGAATGAACAGATGGACAGACAGAAAGATTCTAGAAGTACGCGTAGCGTTTCTTACTTGCGAATGTGTGTAAGAACGGCTCAATCCGACAGCACAGAAACGAAATACACAGCAAAGACAGGCCAAGAAATTCTGACTAATTATAACATAAGAAATTCAAGGTTCTTAATTGGTGACCGGGTGTAATGACAGACCAGTACGGATGCAAATTATGCGACCTATTGTCATGTTTTTTTCCAGCTGTCTTCATTTTTTTCTAGAGGTCAAAGTAAGTCGGACCGGTTTACGACTCGTCTTGCTAAAGGCGATTGCTTAACGACGACGCCGAATAATGAAATACTTCCGGATAACGAGAACCAGTGCTCACTGGCTGACCTTGCCTCCATGTGTCTCCAAGTCTGTAAGATCATGGACACACCAAGGCGGATCTCGGCTATTGTTTCAAGTATGGAAATTCAAGTCTTTCTTGCAGTCTGTCATGGCTTTTGTATAATTCGAATGTGTCTGTTAAAAATAACGTGAATTCAAGCCCGGTTAACATATCGTACACCCAGACACAGCAGGGCCACAAAGAAGAAAAACGTGAAGTTTCGCAGAGGGGCAGCTTGAAGTTTCGTACCTGTGTTTTGTGCTGTGTATATAAATTTAAGTGTTCCAGCTAAGCATGTAACTACTGTTCGGCAGAAAGGAAACAAACCACAGATGTGGCCTTTTTACACGACGTTACGAGCGGCTACAAATGAGGCCTTTTTAAAACTACGTGAAGACCAACTAAAGATATTGCCTTGTTACATGATGTGAAAAACAACTATGGATATGACCTTTTTACACTGTGTTAA
The DNA here is from genome assembly GCA_013340265.1 of Coptotermes formosanus. NCBI lineage: Eukaryota > Metazoa > Arthropoda > Insecta > Blattodea > Rhinotermitidae > Coptotermes > Coptotermes formosanus. The sequence continues at coordinate 1,557,208 of BLKM01012201.1, read as the reverse complement.
GAGCAACTAGGTGTGGATTTATTACCCTAAGAGCAGCCAGACACATGGCCATGTTACACTACGTTAAAAGCAGTTACAGACGTGGCCTTTTGACACGATGTTACAAGCATCTATAGATGTGTCCTTGTTACACTTTGTTAAGAGCAATTATAAGTACGGTGTATGTGGCCTTGTTACACTTTTTTAAGAGCAGTTATACGTAGGGTATATGTGGCCGTGTTACACTTTGTTAAGAGCAATTATACGTACGGTATATGTGGCCTTGTTACACTTCGTTAAGAGCAGTTATACGTAGGGTATATGTGGCCGTGTTACACTTTGTTAAGAGCAATTATACGTACGGTATATGTGGCCTTGTTACAGTTTGTTAAGAGCAATTATACGTAGGGTATATGTGGCTGCGTTACACAATATTGATAACATATATGCACATATGTGTGACCTTTTTAGATTGCGTTAAGAGCAAATGGGTTTGTCCTTGTTACACTAAGAGCAACTACACATATGTCCATCTTGCACTCTGTTAAAAGCCACTACAGATCTACCCTAGTTACCGTGTTGAGAGCAACATCGACGCAGTCCTCACTCCCTCCAGGAAAATGCCGCAGTGCACCTCAATCTAGGCCACGACCATAAACTTCCACTCTTTCCAATTCGTTATTCATCATTCGGCGACAGTCTGGACTACTGACAGCCTCGTTACATGAACCATAATAAATAAATAAATACATAAATAAATAAGTACAAAAATGTTCCGGAACTAAGGCTCCATGGGCCATAAAAACAACTTGCAATGCGCTTATTTCCTCCACGGAAGCATAATTATTTTTGACCATAATCCCAAGCACATTGACGCACATCTCCCACCTTGGCACGAGTTTAAAACTGCAGTCGCGGTAGAAATCTATATCTTGCATCCGCGACCATTCACGAATAGCCACTTCCACTTCCTCACTATTGGGAAATCGACTGTCTCCAAAGCATTGCTTCAGCGACCCACAGTAAATTTTACGAAGTCAGCTCCTCCACTTGCGTTTACCTCACATCCGTCGTTGATGTGTGGGACTGACAGGCACTGTTATCAGGACTGACGTCAATTTGAAAATGTTCGAACTCTCTAAACAATTTCCCAAAACGATGCATTACGCCATCGTCATGAAATTCTATCAGTCGGCTGCAAATTGCGGTGCTGAAAATATTCGCCAATAAAAACAGGATTACTCTACAAACTTCTTCGCGGGACGAAGTCTCCAATGTTGTTCACATTTCACATCGACTTTTACCTTAAATAGCACTCGACTGACTTGGCCACCTGTTGCACTTTACCCTACTACAAGTGGAATCTCGAGAGGAAAAATAAAACGAGATCTGCGCTGTTCTGGGATATTACGCAGCGTCGAGTGCTAATTCTTTACCGACGTTTCGGGACAATCTATTGGTCCTATCTTCAAGGGTCAAGAAGTCCAAGAAGCAAAGCATTACCACTCGACACTGCCTAATATCCCAGAAGACGGGAGATCACATCAACAGCAGGGCGGAAGCCTGAAATCACGGAAAAATAAAATGTTTGACTAACACAAAAGTTACAGGTTAGGAAACCTTAATATTGAAAGTCTACAGTTGTCAATTCCAAACACTGCTTTTTTAAAAGTCTTCCCCATCAGTCATCATCATGGGACCTGATAATCTGGCAATACTGCGTCAGGAGATGGGGGGAAAAGAAAGTAGAAAGAAATTTCATCTTCTGTAAGTTCTCGATATTCCCCCATCATTACTCTCTTTGGTGTTAATGTTTTCCCATTGTGAAATGCATGAAATAAAGCTTCTTCCTTGAAAAATTGGTATTGTTGATCTGTTGAAAATTTTCGCTTTTATAGAAACTGAATATTCGTCAGCGTCCTGAGTGGAACCAAAAATTGGAAACGCTCCTGAACAAGGCGCGTCTGCTCTGCATATTCATTCCCTATCTCTCGTAAGATCCATTTTAATACTGTCCTAATATCTACGTCTAGAGCCTCAAAGTGATAATTTAGATTCGACCACTCTGTAATTTGACAGACAGTGTGAGACCTCCACAGATCAGAAAGTGTGTTGAGTTTTCCCTTTATCCAAGTTTAGCGGCCCGTAAATGTGTTGGTATGCTGAACTATGCTGTTATAGATATGAGTGAACTCCCTGATGTCTTCTAAGAAGCTGCAGCTTTGTGGTGGGCTGGACAGATACAAGATTCTTGCATTTCTACGTCCCACGTTCGTTTCCTGATAACCGGCTCTCAGGCCGGACTGAATGCGAACAAAATGTAATAAATCAGCTTCAATCTGCAGATCCCAGATTTAAGAACAAGATGCTATATTCCGTTGACAATGAACGGTAGGGGGTGTTTGTAAATACCGAATTCAAGATTTAAGGACAATGAAATTATTTCTGGCCCAGCCCGGTGGCTGCGCGGTCTAAGGCGTGGGTCTGCGGTCACTCGCTTGCTGGGATTGTGGGTTCCAATCCTGCCAAGGGCATGGATGTCTGCCTGTTGTGAATGTTGTGTGTTATCAGGTAGAGGCGTCGGCGACGGGCCGATTCCTAGGGCAGAGGAGTCCCACCGAGTGTGTGCGTTTGTCATTGAATGTGATCAGGCGCAACAACAACCCTTTACACATACAATATGTAGTAAAAAGAGGTCAGTATAAAAATAAGGAAGAAAAGAATAAATTATTTATTCAGGTGGGGACCAGCCGTAGTCTAAGTTGAAGACCGAGGTGCGCCCTTCAGTCTGGTGGTCTACGTGACCATAACTAACTCTGTTATATATTCACCTATTTACGGTCTTTTAGCGATCCTGAATTCGGATACGTAGAGATTTTGAACGAGTCCAAAAGCTTGGTGTGTGGGGGGGGGGGGGGGATTCCTTTAGCTTTAATAAACCTCCCATTTCTTTGTTCAAGTGGCAGTTAAAAGATCAAAGACAGCGACAATGGGAATAACAATGACAATAATAATAATAACCATAATAATTACTGGTAAACTCACATTAGTAAATTTTAAGTTGTTGCTCTTGTGCTTAAATAGCAAGCAATAGCGACGTATGGGTTGTGGAAATACAGCGCAAAGCAATCTTAACCTAAGCTCCAAATAACTGTACCATTAGACAGGAAGTGTTGTGGGTTCGGTGGGGGGATCTTCTAATCACCGGTAATAAATATTAGGGATCCATTTAAGACGAGGAATTTGTTGATAAGTTCAGCGACAATTATCTTTCCAACGACTCCGCTCCATGCAGTCTGTGGTTAATCTGACTCCTTAATAATCAACCATGCTGTTGAACTAAGAAACCTGTTCGTGCCAGAAGGTGTAAAGCGGCAGTTAGCTCTGTACTGATAATTAGGGTACACACCAGCAGTCGGCAAAGAGAGGCTAGTATTACGGCCTAGCTTGTTTATTTTGACGACCGGTATTTGTACATGTTTTTAGTGGTCGGAAAGCAGTCGTTTTTATATGCATGTGTACATGTGTGCATGCTTGTATGTATGTACACATGCATGCATATGCCTGTGTGAATATATGTACGTACGTATCTATATACATATATGTGTGTGTATTAACGTACGTTCACAGTATGTGCATGTGTATGCAGGTAAAGGCAACGTTCCTCCTAGAAGAGTCCATGAAGGTCCAGAGGGGCAGTAGAGACAGTACATAGCTCTAGTTTTTCTTTAACCTCGGCGCTAGATGGGGTAGTTGGTCAATGCCACGCCCCGGCCGTTTTACCCCCGGGAAAGAGACACGGTACCCATTGTACAGGAGGCTGGGTGGGTCTCAGGGCCGGTCTGGACGGGTGCGGAAATACCGCCTCCACCGGGATCCGAACCCCGGAACGTTCAGCCCGTAGCGAATCGTTATACCGGCGACGCTGTCGTGGCCTACATCTGTACGTAGGCCTGTGAATTTTATGTATGTATATGTGTGTGCATACTCGTATGTGTATGTATGTTCATGGATGTACATGGATGTACTTAACACAAAATATTAGCATTAAAGAAACGTTTATGGATGACGAGATTTGCATATGTATCTGCAGGTTCTGAATAAATGCAAGTAATGAATCTGTATTTTATGTTAACGCTTGGTCTTACACAACCGCATGCCGCGGTTAAACATAAAACGGCAGTTTTATAAATACTCGTATCTTGTTGGTTTTGTTTCTCTCGGTTGACCCGAATCCAGAATTAACTAGGAACGTGCAGCGTGATCCATTTAGCAGATGCGATCTACACGAATTTTTTAACACGAGTCAGAAAAAGTCTGGTAAATCCTAAGTCCACGTGTTTCCTAAAGGTTTCAACAATTAGTGGAGCCATAAAAGGTGGGACAAGAACGCTCTTTACAATAGTCTAACCATATGAACTCTTCTAGCACGTCTCAGAGATTACGTTCAAGAAGTTTTCGTTCAGAGATGCAGTCAGTAATCTGACACATTGAATAACGTGTGTTAAAATCAAGGAGGTTGAGATTCGGACGGGGCATATGGTACGTGTGGGTAACGAGAAAAGCATACAAAGATTTGGCAGCGAACCCTAAAGGAAAGGTACGACCTGGAAGGTCTAGGCTTTAGATGGGAAGATAATGTTAAAAATGGAAGGAGGATGCGGTGAGGTTTTGGTGTGGAAATCTAAAGGAAAAACATCACTTGGAAGGTCTAGGCGTTAGATGGGCAGATATTATTACAATTAAATTAGGATATGGTGGTATTTTGATGGGGAAACCTAAAGGAAAGATACCACTTGGAAGGTCTAGGCGTTAGATGGGAAGATAATATTAAAACTGAATTAGGTTTGGTGACGTGCACTGGATTCGTCTGACTCAGGATAGGACAAGTGGCGGACTCATTTGATTGCAGCCATAAAATGCGAAAAATTTGTTGAGTAACTGAGGATCTTTTAGCTTTTCAAGGAGATTTTTTTATCTTTGACATCTCGTTTTGATGCATAAATAACAAACACCTATTATTTACCATCAAAGGACTAATTTTATTTCACTACACTATATAAATGTGCACCTACGTATTTAAACCATTACATGTTCATCTTCAGGCCGTTCAGACACATAAGAGTCAAAATTACAATTGCAAACACCATATCAAGGGTCAGATTAAGATCTCTCAAGATTTTCAAGAAAAACTTGCTTCATCGACTCGAAATACTGCATAAATCTGCAATTCTCCCGAAAAAATGGCAACGCAGCTATAACAATTGCAGTGTGGGTTGCAGTTGCAGGGCTAAGTATAATCTGTGTACGCACTTTAAAAGCACAGAATTTATAATTAGGAGTTCAGTACACCATGGTATGAAGTAATTACAAAACATTTGACATTTTTAATATTCAAACAATTCGACATAAAATGGCGGACGGAAATCGGTAAATGACCTTGTGTATTAGTGACATCTACACACGTTGCAGAGAACCATACTAGACAGCTGGGCTGTGTAAATATAAACAAACGTCTGCAGCTGGAAGAAAGACGTCGACGGTCTGCTACCGTCGAAACGCTGCAAAATTGTAAGTTACAGTACGTAAATATGACAGAAGATAATACAATTTTTTTCGTCTCAGCAGTATGAAGTTTTGCAGTAAATTTAAGTAGCAAGCAACATTTTTTTTCGTGCTTATTGAGTGTAAACGAAGTCTGAATTCTGCTGTATCCGTCTGCTTTGTCTAATGTCCGTGTCGAGACTAGTGAGTGAAAGTTTTATGTAATACGTAATTGCTCACATAATTCCTAAGTAAACTGCATTTCTAGAAATAGAATCATAACCAAATTGTATGAGGTGCTGACGTTATATGCGTAGGTTTAAGTTGCATAACCTCTTTTTGTTATCTTTTTGTGTTGAAGTGAAGATTGGATGTTTGCCAGTGAGATATCAGCCAAAATCAGCTGTTGGTGAAAGTGCATCAAACAAAGCAATACGTAACAGGGCGTACGGTGTTTACGAAACAGCATGGTTTGAACTGGTGGAATGTGATTATATTTATAATGTTCCAGGTTTTATGAAATGCCATCGATTTTAGAAGCAATAGATAAAAAATACGGCAAAGAAGAGGGCGATAGTTTTGACCTTGACTTGCCAATTGCAATTTACGTGCCGAAGAAAAGCCCCAGGAACTCAATTCCATCACTATTGGTGCTAAACGACTGTGATATTGAAACTGCAGGGGATGAACAGGAATTGGAGAAGAATTGTCAGGGGGTTGAGGAGTTGGATCTAGCTCAGAACAAGCTGTCAAGGTGGACTGAGGTATGTGACAGGTGAAAGGAAACTGTATGAAGTGGTGGCATTTTGTAGACCTATAACAAAGAGGAAAAGTTAGCTGTTTTGAGGTTTGGATTAATTAAAATAAATCCAAATCTGTTTTTGTATCATTCCAAACATGGCTTGTGAAATCATATATGCTATATGGAATTTCAGATACAGATGGGAGGATAACATTAATATGGTACATTGGGAGCAGGGTTGTGTGGTAGGGAGGCAGAAGGAACTGGCTGAGGATGATGTCCAATGGCAGGCTTTAAAGTGTATTTCCTTGAACATGGACATTTAAAAATTGGAAATCCTCAAAAAACACCTCAGGAATATATATATAAATGACAGTGAAATGACAACATACATAAATGTCATTGCAGTCCTGAACATAGGTCATGAAAATATACTCTGTATAGACAGGGTTCAACACTGGACTCCTGCCATAAGAGATAGAATAAATTGCTACTGATCAGTAAAATCTTAATCGTGGCCACAGCACTGTCTTCCAGTGATGTGGGTGGAGGATAATTTCATGATCAGTCAGTGTCTGATTTGTACTGGATAGCAAGTGATAGGGGTAAATTGAGTCCTTCCATTTTGTTAGCCGACTATTTATCCATTTTCTACTTTCTGCACAGACTATCATCAAACTAAATAATTAATTCCCAATTTCTTGACACCACAGGAGAAGTGTTAATTGTTTGGAGAGGTAGTAGCAGAGTGTTTGAGACTGAAAATCTACTGTATTGTTGAATTTGGCCATGTTGATTGTATCCTAGGTGTTTGACATCCTGAAGCACATGCCAAGGGTGAAGTTCGTCAATTTGAGTTTTAACAGCCTAACAGAACAACTTGTTAATGTGGACAACAGAAATCCTTTTCTGTATTTGAAGAACCTTGTTTTGAATGCAACATGCATCAACTGGAAGAGCATTCGTGAGCTACTCCAATTGCTGCCGAGGTTTGTTTTGTTTTACGATTGGAACTTGAGCATTGAAATATGTTTATTGTTTCATGAAATTACAAGGCATGGCCTAAAAATATGTAAATTCAAAATTCAGTAAGTCTAGTTTGGTGGTTTATGCACCTTTTATTTGTAAAGTTTTCCTAACTTTGATGTTTTGTTAGTGCAAAATAAAAGGCAGTGTGCTTCGTAGTGTTTACATGGACTGAACCAAACAATTCAAATAACAGTTCAATGATACAGAAACTTCAGGATTATGGACTTACAAGCATGGCTGCCAAGTGAGTTTACTCTAATTAGACACTAAGAATACCAAGTTTCAAATAAGGTTCCCAAAATATTTTTAAAGCAGTATGTGCATGTTGTTGTGATTGAAAATTGTGATTGTATTGTGATTGTGATTTAAAATCTCTACTTACTGTCATGTACAGTAAATGGTGGACTACATACTGTATTTTGTAGGCAGATGTTTATGGAATTTAATAATCAGATTAGGTTAGGTGGCAGTGCTGATTTTAACATCTGTGTCAACAGTTCTTTGTGATATGCTGTGTGTGTGAACTTGATCTCGTCTGTCCATTTTCGTTTGTCAGCCTGAAGTGAGATAATATTATCCTGATTGTCAAAGCATTGGCATCGAGAGACTGAGTTGCCATGATGTTGGTTTTAAAATACATTTTATATTTATGATTAGTGTTTGGCAGGAAATAGTTCTAGCATCCAGAAGAGATTTAAGTTTGTACATGGAAATTTATGAAGAAATGTTAATATAAGTGCTTCTGGCTGACCTGATCTTACTGTGATAATGGATAATAAATATCATAAACACTGCAAGCAGACTATCTGCTCTATTCAATTTTAAATGCATATGTTTTAAGTTTTGATAGTGTGTGCATACTGTTTTAAAATTATTCTGGGAATATTATTTTAAATTTAGCACTTTTTGTTTTTTCTCAGTGAAATTCATCCATGGACCACAATAGAAAATTTGATGGGCCATGGTTTGCTCATTACTGTGGGCAGTGAAGCGTGTTCTGACATCACATACTTATTCCATCTTGTTCAACATCTTCATTGGTCTGAGAATCCTTGTGATAAGTTCTGTGTAATGCGTTTTGGTATTCTTTCATCCATCATTCTGTCCAAATGACATTTAGTTCATTGGCATAATATTTTTCAAGTCCAGCTTATCTCCAGAATTGTTATAATTTTGTGGAAATTATATTTTTAGTATATAATTGTGTAAAGCTATATCTGTTTTTGAAATTCCACCCACTGACTAAAACAGACTAACTGGCACAGTGTGACATGTTGCAGTTTGGAGGAGCTACATCTCAGCCGCAACAACTATAGTAGTGTTGAGCTAGGTGATGAGGCTGATATGCAGACAAACCTTCACAACTACTACAATGTGAAGAAGCTGCACTTCACGGGGAACCCTGTGGCCACATGGCGAGAGATATGCAAGCTTGGACTGGCATTCCCTACATTGGAGGACCTTGTACTGGCTGAGTGTCCATTACAGTCACTGGACCCAACTCTTAATGCAGGGAATAGGTATGTAGTGGGTTTATGTTCAGTCTTTGCATAGCACAGAATCAATACAAATAGTCTTTATGGACTTAAAATATAAAACCTTAAATATACTATGATTTGGAGATTGCAAACCACGATAGCTGACTACAGTGACCACGCTACATGCTAGATGACTGTAGTCCTGGGCTTTGATTCTTGGTAACTGCAGAGACACAGCCGGGTTCTGAAACATAGTCATGTTTGTAGTCAGGGGGCATTACTATTCCCTCTGTTCGTGGAAATGGGAAGTCTCTGAAAAGATGGAATTCTTTCCTGAGTTGATAGGGCTGGTTGCTGGAAGAGCTGTTATCACTTTTAGTCACCATGACATCTTCAGGTCTTACATGAGGTGGCATATTTGCTTGAAAGTGGAAACTGCCTTTTTTAAATGTGGATGAATTCTGTCTTTAAATGAGTGAAGGGGGTTTGTCTGTTTCCTCCCCAAGTTATTTTGTAAGTCTTGCATGTCTTGTCTGAGGCTGGTAGAATGGAAGATTTTTGTTAAATAATTTTTTAACCAACTTAATCTAATAAGACTGGCAATCAGTAAAGTACAGCAGGAACATGAATGATACGTATTATTATTTTGATCAATCATGTCAGCTTGTTTCCTTGTAAGCCTACACACATGTGTAGCTAAATTTGCAAAAGTCACAAAAAGCACCTGTTTACTTTGTAATGTCTGTCCAATTGCATGCATCAACTTGGCTAAAACTGGATGGATTTGTGTTAAATTCGATATTGGAGACTTTTATTAAAATTTGTTGAGAAAATTCAGATTTCATTAAAATCAGACAAAAATATCAGGCACTTTACCTGAAGACCAAAGTAGGTTTATATTGTCGAGAGCAACATGTTGCGTGACAATACATTGCTGCATCCATGGTAACACTATCAATGTTTATACTGTGGACTTAACGTAGCCCAACAATGCAAAAAGAGCGCACTGTTGTGATTCTATGGCAAGTCCTTGTATATTTATGTTGACAGTAACATGTAGCTCAACAGTGCAAACAAAACACATTTTGGCATTTCCATGGTGACATGTTTGATAATATTCATGTCTTGTTTTGATGAAAAAGTTTGACGAGTTCCTCGAACGTACCACAGTGTTGTGTTACACATATATTGCGTGTCTTGTTATGTTTGACATAATTAAATACTTGCCAATTGACAGGAGTCCATCAGACGCAGATACATCTCCAGGAGGACGTACGGAGAGTGAGTGTGAGTGTAACAGTTCCCCAAGCATTGACTCACCCCACAGCTGCTTTAGGAAGCTGAGATTTCTCAACTTGAACAGCACACTGCTGGCAACATGGGATGATGTGGAGAGGCTAAGCAGGTTCCCAGCACTGCAATGTCTGCGACTGCAGGGTTGTCCTCTCTTTGAGGTGAGGGACTCATTTAAGATATCTTCTGAAATCCAGAAAATGATAACATCAGATCTGTAATTCAAAACATTAATTGATTTAATACGTATGCACGTTATTTTACCAGTTGTTTTGTCACCATCATCCAGCATGATGTTAGGCCAGTTGTTTAATGCATTTTGGTCGCAGCATTCACATACTCTACGAGTCTTTTAAAAGGGTGTCTAAGCCATGATCTTCCTGTTGGGAGATATTTTAATATTTGTGTGGCTAATGTGTGGTTTTCCATTATGTAGACATGTTGAAGCCACTTACTTGTATGTGGAAAGTTAAAGTTGGCCATCTGGTTTATAAAGCATCATGCCATGAGGATGTATAATGGAATGAAGATATAGCAAGACACATTTTTATCTCAGCACTAGGTGGATGTGAATGGTCAGCTTCAAGACTCAGTGATTTTACCCTTGGTACTCACTGTGCAGTCAGTCTGAATGGTGTGGAGAAGAGAAAAACCTCTTGCCCCTGCCAGGAATCAGCTTCATTCCTTTGTCATCTGGCCCACAGCCTAGTCACGACATGAAGTTTTTCTTCAAGGAATCCATTTAAGTTCTACAATTCCTTCATTTTTTTCTGCTCAGGAAGAACATATCCTTTTCTTTGCCATTAAAGTGTCATCCTCAAGGCATGTAGTTTCTTCTTGTTCCTTTTATTATCCAGCTTTCACTGCCATAAAGAGGGTCTGGCTTATATAATTTTAATCTTGATGTTCTGTGTAGAAAATCTGGTTGGAAGTGTTGTTGAAAAGCCCCGGTGTTTGCAAAAGTTTTATGATTTGGAGCCCGTCATTCTGTTCGTCATAAGAACAACTTGGGTACAATATATGAAAATATTCTAATATGTATTATTTATTTCAGTTTTGCTTCTTTTTGAGTCTTATCCCACAAAAACCATGATTTTGGTTTTCTGGATTAAACTTTTCATGCCAAGTCTTTGTGTTTATATTCCTCTTTATAAATTATCCTCGGGAGCCAGAGATGAAAGCGAGCTTCTTTGCAAACAGTAGTGAATTCTGTTTTGTGTGTCTGAATGTTTGACTTCCTTCAGTATACTTTTCAGTCCCATTTCCTTTCTCACATGGCCTATTGACTTTTTTTTGTATATTTTAGATTTTGATATCTGATAAGGCTGCTTTCAAAACAAAAAAATCCCTCTCCATTAAGCCACTGAAAGGTTCTGCAATGCTGCCACAGATGGCAGGCCATGGTACTTCAGCAGTGCAATCAATGTGACCTGAAAAATTTGTGTGGACAGGAAGAAAGTGCATGCTGTGCATCAGTGCCTCCATAGAAGAGAGCAGCATTGGTGGCACTGTGTTACAAGTGTAATACTGCATTGTTTGAAAGAACAGTACCATTTTTTGCTTCTTTCATGAATGCAGAATTATAGTGTTATGGTTTAAAATAAAGAATACTGTCATTTGTTTGAATAAAATGCTGTTGTTCTAGTATCCACAGGAATACACAGAATATGAGCGTCGTCAGCTACTCATTGCGAGGCTTCCAAATGTTCAGACATTGAATGGAGGTGGTGTTATAGGTGAGGAAGAACGGGAGGATGCAGAACGAGCATTCATCCGATATTACATGGACAAACCAGAGTCTGATCGACCAGATAGGTGAGATGGCAGTGAGATGTAGGTTCCTGTTGCTGTGTAACTGGATATTGTGGTTACTTGAGAATTAAACAACAGTACCATTTTCATGACAAGAACTTGAAAGCATTAAACCATTGACGGTAGGTTATTTTTAATACAGTGAACAGCTACTGCTGCATTCATTGTAGACATTTTCTGTTACAGTTATTCATCAGTTAATAATATTTCACACTGAGAGTTACACCATTGTACTGTCAATTTGTATGTATTTCCATGACTGCCATAATACAAGGAATAAAAAATTAAGAATTTTTATATTTTTAACTAACAGCATCATGTGTTAAACTGTGAGATTCATACCAGGGGCTGGACACCATACATAAGCTATTATAGTTTACACATTACTGCAGATAGTTCGAAAACTTATCATTATCTATATGCATGTACGAATAATACATTTAACCCTCTTCGTGTAAGTGCTCAAAGTGCCATGATGTCAGGCAGCTAGAGCGAATGACTGAAAAGTCATGTCATTCTGTGTCAAAGGGTTAATAATGATGGGGAACGTTTCACCGTTTAATTGACCCCGTCTCACAAGGTAATTTTTTAAATACAAATTTTAAAAAAACAGTCCAAACACTCCAATTCCCTGATCCATTATTTCATTTTGCTATTATGTGGCGGTGTTGCAGGTATGCTGATCTAGTGGCAGTGCATGGGAAGCTGGATGCTCTGGTAAATGTAGACTTGAGTCCTGAGAAGCGTGTTAAAGTTCGATTCACATGTGGGGAGGCAAGTGAGGTTCGTAGTGTGGTTGTGTACCACACAGTTCAGGAGCTCAAACAAAAGCTCGAATCATTTGCAGGGATCCCCTCATCACGCATGAAGCTGTTCTATGTGGACCAGGACATGAAAGACATCACTGGGCCTGAGGAAATGCGCTTCCCTAACAAACAGCTCTACAGTTACAACATCTGTAGTGGTGATGAAATCATAGTGGACTCCAAACAGTAGACATGAACTTGTACTGTGCAGCTATAAACATTTTAACATATGGAACATACAACTGAGTTTTCTGTTCCATTTTCTTCCTGAATTTTGGAGTGTGATTGGTGTATCTTCCATACTAATGTTTCAAGCATCAAGGTATGGCAACCTCTGTTATTCCAAAACAGAGCTGGAGATGATCTGTTTTGCTTTCTGTCTGGACCACTTGTTATTTGTGTATCATGACAGAAGCCCGATAAGTATGATCTAGCTAGCTTCCATACTAACAGCTAATTGAAACAGGTTGTTCTGATTATAGCAAATTGCATACCAGATGTTATTAGTGTGACAGGACACTGAATGTGACAGATGAGCACGTAGTAAGTCAGTAGGTCAACTAGGTTCCTGAGATCTTTGCTTTTCTGGGATGCTATCATATGTAACATACCAGAAGAGCAAAGATCTCATGTACATTGTGGCAGAAGCCTGGAATCATGCAACTAGGTTCTTGGTGGAGACTTCGGACACTGCTGTACCATTTCTTATTTACTGCTTCTGAGAAACATGGATGACAAACAAATGGCTGTACAAGCATTCCCTGCCAACACTGCCTGCTTTGTATCAAGTGAGGCAGAGACGATAGTGTGATGAATGATTGCATATTCTGCATTCAGGATTATTTTTGAAATGCACACATTTTCCTGCAGGAATGACAGATTTGCAGCATTTGCAGGTTTCATTTCATGACATTGCAGTTTTTGCTGGATGTTTCATGGGGACACAACTTTCAAACGTCTGAAAACTGAGACTTGTACTTCTTGTTTTTAATTTAATTACAGTTTTAAAAAAATTGTATTTTCAGGTCTTCAAAAGAAGCTATTAGTGCGTTTTTAGTACAAGAAGCTACAGTGGTTACTGTCCACATGTTTGGTTGCAAATAGCAATAAACACAAAAAGTATTCCACAACATTTCAGTTAGTGAATGTGTCATGTTAAACTATTTATATGCCTGTCTGTGCTAAACATATCCGGTAACTAACCAACCTTGTAGTGGTGGTGGTCCATTGATTGATTTATAAAGCTGCTACACTGCTATTGCAACTCATTTTGAATATAAAGACTTGTGGAGAAACTAACAAATTTTCTAGTCTCTGTTAGTGAAATTTATTATTGTTAGCTCTTATTTTACTTGTAATGTTATTTTTTTTTGTTTTAGATATTTTTCTATGTATGCAGTTGTTTTTAAAGAAATTATTTTAATTTCCTGCTTTACACGGCATATTTCAGCATCACAGACACATCCATATTTGGCTGTCTGTTGTAGGTTCCTTGTAAGGAATGAAATGAGGCTTTCATTGTGAAAATGTTAGTAGACTGATAGATAATCTGTTCTACCAGCCATGTTATAGTTGGCCTCTTTTATCATGTTTTTGAAAATGGTGATCATGTTTTGCCATGAACTGATCGAATGGCAACAATTTCATGTACATGAAGTGTCTGGAAGGCCAGTCAGGAGGCCTTAGGTTACAGCACAGTTTGTTGCAACACCTAGTGGCTATATGTGAATGACAGCAGCAGACGTTTCACCGAAAGGTGTCAAGAAGAAATGTGCTCAAGAAAAATAACAAAGTGAGAGTTAAAGGTGGTTGATTGGTGCAAACTGGAAGTGAGGCAGATGGTTTCACTTGATCTCATAGGTTGTTAACAACTACTCCACACAGAGACAAAAGTACAGCCTATGGTAGGAAATGGGCTTGGGGATGACGTGAGGTTTTCATAGCAGTGTAGATTTGAATTCTGGTCTTCGGAGTTACAACGCCATATAGTTTTGTCATGTGTACTAAATCTTGTCCGTATGAGATGAAAATATAAGAAAATATGCACAAAATTTTGTTTGTACCCTGAAGTAAAGTAGGCGTTTCACTGCACTGATTTTCACAAAACACAAAACTTTCAATGACAATGAAGGGGATATTTAATATCATACTTTATCCAAATTAGACGAAAACTATACAAAATATATATACAATTTCATTTATACCCTTAAGTAAAGTATGGCTTTCATTGAGTGGTCCCCTGCCCCACAATGGCTTTCATTGAGTGGTCCCCTGCCCCACAATACTCGTAATTTCTGAGTAGCATCACATGCTGACCTTCTGTACTGAATCACCCAAATAAGTCAAGAAATATGAAAAGTATGGGTGTAAATTAATTTATGCCTTTAAGTGTGACTTTTATTGGGCCGATTTTCATGAAAATCTGACAAATGGTTTCCACAAGGTGTTTTTGTTTTTACTTAATAAAAACTCCTAAACTGAAGTGCTATAATCCAAGTAGTAATGAAAACTGCTTAAAGGTAAGAACATAAAATTTAAAAAACAAAGAGACAGTGGAGAAAACCATGTGATGCACTTTGTAATTTTCACCAGATGTTCATGGAATGAAGGATGACATGGCTGAGGTACATAACAGACATAGGAAATGAGAAGTGCATACAAAATATTGGTTAGAAAACGTGAACAGAAGAAACCATTGGGAGACCTAAGTGCAGATGAGACAATAATATGAAACTTGACATTAAATAGGGTGTGAGGACATAGACTTTCCAGGGTCCTGTGGCAGGATCTTGTGAACATGCTGATAAACCTTTGGCCTTTTTTGTGGTACACAAGTGGTATGTGGTACCAGCATCTTTTGTGATTGAGGAAGGAAATTACACTGAAAATGGGCTTAAAGTTGTCTATTTTGCTTCATGAATAGTGCCACCATTACTGTACTAAATGTGCTGCACAAAACAGCGAATAACTTGACTAGCTGGGTGATCATTAGCTTCCCAAGAATGACTCTGCTCAAGAATACAGTCTCTTGGTTGCAGTTGCCATAGCATTACCTCAGCACTGAACAGTGTAGTGTAAATACCCTTAAATCCACATATCTGAGAAGTAGAGGACCTTGTATTCCTTAGACACTGGTTCAGTTCTTTCTAAATATAGCATTATGACAGGTAGGAGTATTCTTCGGTTTTACATACCTTTCGTTACTTCATTCTCTGCTTCAGTGTTCACATGTTGGAAATGGGTTTAAATTATTAGCAGGTGGCATTCAAGTGTTGTAAGGCTGAAACACAGAAGGATAATATTAAAATGCCTACTGTGGAAACAGGTTGTTGGAATATGAACTGAGTTGAACTAGCTTGGGACAGGATCTGCTGGCAAGATTTTTGGTGATGGCTTTGAAGCTTTGGATTCAAAACACCTTACAGAAGACACTTTAGGAGGAAGTGAACTTATGGTTGTAGGTGCAGAAGGATGAGAATAATGCGCATTGTAATTTAGATCAGTGCCGATCAGGCTTGTGATGGTGTGACTTCTGTACAAGTACCCCTAGCTTCTGAAATACCTATTCCCAGGACTGGTCAAAATAACATGTTTGTTTCTCTAACTTGTCCTGTATGACTACTCATCTCACTTTTGTTACACCATTGGTTTTACTGCCTTTAATTTTCACTGAAAAAATCATACATGGCTGTGTTAATGTGAAACTTCTGGTAAGTCAGAATTGTGAAATTTGGGGGATATCTGCTATTTATTTTGGCAGCATCTTATACTTTGTATGACTGTGGTTTTTTGTTGCAGTTATTCTTGTATTAACGCTAGATGACTGATAATGTCTTGTCTATAAGAAGGTGGCAAACTGTAACCTTTGTTAACAACACTGTATACTAATTAATGAACTGTTCTTTTGTTGTATTAATTGTTGTGCAAATTGTTTTATTATGTATTGGTTCACTTTAAAGAAAATTGTAGTGTCATGTACAGTTGGTTTCCTCTATATTATAATTCCATTATACAGCATGTCCATTTCATCATATCCCTGAACATGGGGGCTTTACTGCATAAGAAGTCTGCATCTGCCAGGAATTTGCAGCACTTCAAGACTTGTATAAAATAAGATTAGTTGAATGGCAAGAGAAAAACAGACTCTACATTCCTGATGGATCAAGGATTCTTATATGATAAAACACTTGGGACAGCTGTCATACCCAGGGACATGACAAAATGGACACCTGTAAATAAACAAAGTGAGCCTTAAGTGAATTGGACAAGACTGTACTTAGTACTATGCAATATAAGTAACATACTGAAGATTATACAGAAGTTTACATTGTGATGTGCTTTATTTCTACCCATCTTGTATTTTAACTAAATTAACCCATGAAGCAGCATAACTCAACAACAAATTTTCACCTTCTATTATGAATCATGAAAATGGGTCAGCAGTCCTAGTCACTTACTGCTTCATGATTTAGTTGTCATATTTCTTAGTTATATTGGTTAATCTTCCACAACCTTCTTTGGAATTTCTGGCACTCCTAGCTGTTGGTGTCTATGCTACCACACAGACTGGCTTGTGGGTGGCACCACCTCTGACAGAGGCAGAGTACTCACATCATTCTCTTAATTAACCCACATATGACCATGTACAATAATACATTTTACAAACTGTGGAACCTATTCAAATCAAATATGTTTGGGGATTGTTCTGGATGCAGGATAGAGGCTATTAAAAATAGTTACCATGGGCACACCAGCTGCTGGATCCCCTCCGCAACGAACTCCTGAGCTGCTGCTGTTACCACTACACCACTGCATCCTTTATGTCTTTGTCTGACCCAAATGTATGGCCTTTTAGTGCTTCAGGGTGTGCTAAACATACAGAAGTCACATGTTGGAGGGTGGAGCACCTGAACTGCGTGTATCCTGGGCAGTGGGGTTATGTGGGGATAGGTATTGGCACCCAACACAAGGACACCCCTCATGAGCATGCTGGGATGCTCTCTCTTGATGGTGGTATGCAAGTAATGGAGGGTTTGACAATAGTAACATGTTTATGGCAATGTCAAGGTCCTTGAATGGTCAACGTCTGTAGACTTACGTCAGACGAATCTCGTGGTGGTACACAGGTTCCAACAGCAGCCCAGTGCATTTGTAGAGGAACCATCAGCTGATGTATCAACGTGATGACTGTCTCAGTGCTGATGGGAACTGTTTTTAATGGCCTCTTCTCTTTTGTCCTGAACACTCTCAAAACTTGTTCGAGTAACCTTCACACATGACTTGCTTGTAATCATAAAATTCTGCTGTACAGGTTGTGCATATATTTGCACACAAAAACAAGCAAAATCTTAATTATCCAACTTCAGCTTATCTGATGTCCCATATCGGTAACAGTTCAAACAGCATTTGAGAAACATTCAGAACATTTTAAGTTGTTATCTCTGTGGTTATCACACTTTAGTTATCGATATTTTGTATGAACCTGCTCAATGCATCTTCAGGGTAGACAAATTCTGCATTTTGACACAGTGTAATCTGGTAGCTTGGTTACCTCTATTCTGGGGTAAACAGGTAATTTCATCTTTAGGGTAAAATACTTCTAGGTTACTGCACTGTATAATATCTGGTATATGTTGGATGAAACTGTCTCCATCTTCATGGTACAAGACTTCTTCTGGCTTATGACACATGCCAGCTGCCAGGCTAGCTGCTGTGTTTTAGAGGAAAATTTTGCTTGCCTTCAGGGTGGAAGAATTATTTTGGATGACTGTAATCTGGTGGGTTGGTTACCAACATTTTACAGGAAACTGCTCTCTCAATCTTGAAGGCGAAAAGACTTCTGGATTATAATACCATGTGGTTTGGTATGTGGTTACCAATGTTTCAGAGAAAACTGTTACCTGTCTTCAGTGTAGATTATTTCTTCTGGGATATGAGATCGTTCCATACAATTGGCTAGCTACCAACCTGCTGGAGGAAATGGTTGCCTTGATTTTTAGGATGAAAGACTTCTGCGCTATTCCAGTATATAGTCTGGCAACTGATTGCCATTGTTCTGGAGGAAACTGCTGCCTCCATATTCAGGGGAGAAGACTTCTTCTGGGTTATGGCACTAGCCTGGAAGGTGGTGACCCTGAAGATGGAGGCAGCAGTTCCTCAGAAATGGTAACTACCCACCATCCTGCCCAGTGCCATAACTGAGAAGACCATGCTCTTAAATGTTCATTGCTGTGATGACTCCTATAATTTTGTATTTAAAACAGGGGTGCACAAATCCTGGTCACCAGGTCATCATGGTGACTAAGTTTTGTACAACGGTGCCTAACATTTGTGGGGCATCAGTATGGAACTGTTACATGTCACATTTCTGGCACCTAGAATTTTGGGGTTGTTCCTAGATTTTTGGAAAATGTATGCACCCCTGATTTAGAACATTTGTTTTTGTACTTCTAAAGGTAGGCACACTACTGTGCCTACCAGCCTACCATTCATACAGAAACATCTGTCTCCGTAACACACAGTAAAAAGCAAACATCTACATATAAACTGCATATAAACCATCTGTTTTTATACACATTTTATAACGAGATATTGCCACACTGTATGTGTAATTTTAGTTTTTAAACATATCCCTGAAGGTGATCCCAGTAGGGCTCATAATATGTTGGAACAAAGTTTTGTAATGTAAGAATATTTTCAATAACAACAGTGCATTAGTTGGTCTGAACTCGTACTTGCTTAATAATTATGCACAGTATGAATAATATAAAGTTTGACAAGTGATGCTTCCGCCTATTCAAAATTCTGTGGGCATTTGCAAGCAGATAAACCTTCTCATCCTTTACTAAGTTAATTCTCCACTAACAGGCCTTCACCCTTCTGGGATGTTACACAGCCTAAGTTGGTAGTTTCTGACTGAAGTTTGAGGGCACTCTGCCTGACCCATTAAGATGGGACCAACAGGCTGTCCCGAAATGCTGGTAACCAATACGTTGCATAACATCCCAGAACAGCGAAGGCGTCAACTACACTGCAGCAGAAGCCTGAAATCTCACATAATTCTAGGATCGTAATCCTTAAATTCATTGATGCCTCCATACAAGAATAATATTCTTGTTCTGCCTTTTTCAAGTTACTTTTACCTTTCAAGCATTACACCTTTTTGCTCTTGAAATTTCTACTAGTTTCATGCATTATATTGTCTGATTATCTGCATTACTTTTGACTTGGATCCTGTAACTGTTGAATTCAGCCTGTTTCCTTTGATCTACAAATCCTATGAAATACCATCATTAATGAACTCTATCTTAACTGCTGATATGATACTCTTATTTTACAAAAATCTTGTTCCCAGCTCATGATTTTAATCCCCTTCTCCACAGAGGAAAGTAGAATCCTCAGCATATTCAGTGCTGCTTGTTTCTCATCTTACCTCCTGCACTTCCAAGAAACGTATTTATACTTTGCTAATTCTCTTCTGACTGTCTTCAGTGTCCCTGAATGTAGAGGATGAGGTCCTTGTCTAGGTTAAGAAATGGTTTCTGTTGCCAGTGAGAGAAGACAGTCATCAATAAGTATGTACTGTGTATTTTTTGATAGTCCTTACATATGCATTTTTGTGTATGTCCTATGTATTTTCTTAACTAGTCACACAATATGTAACTTAAAAAGCTATGTCTTAGAGAAAACACAGGCATATGTGACATCTGAGGTTCTCACAGAGGTGAATATTAAATTACGGCTATTTAAGCAAAGCTGGTGAAAAATACAAAAGTTTTAACGAGAATCAGTAACCTGTCACCCTTATTTGATCACTTTTATTTCAGGTAACCAAGATTTTCTGAACACACAGTATTCATTTTCTGAGTTTGTCATGTGAAATACTGCAAAACAGTAATCTCAAAAATACAAAGAAACTGTTAATTCTGAAATAAGCTTATATTAAATACATGCACCAATCTAGTATCATGGAAGGTCACTACTGAACACACCCATATGTGTGCACACACTCTCACACTCATACATAATTTCAAGGCTTTGATGAACAATGACAAATTTATGGCTACATGTTTGTCGCAGAAATCAGAGCATTCAACTTTTTAAGGTTGATACATGTTTTGACATAAGACACTCCACCAGGTACAATTCATTTTCAACTTATGGACTTCTGGGATATGACACAATGTAGTGTGGTGCAGTTACCAACGATTCTGACGAACCTACTGAAGATGAAGCCAGAAGATTCCCCTGCAAGCAGGGTATTTACCTGGTAGACTATATGGTGGCATATCAAAGAAGTATCATGAGAACCTCAAATCTCACAATTCATTTTGTTTTAATTTCAAAACTGTTACACTCAATCCCAAACTGGAATGAAATGCTGTAGGTCCAGTTATTTGAACACACCACATACCAGCATGGCCAACTACTGTCATATCCAAGGTATATAATTATTCATACAAAAGCCATAAAATTCAAAAATGGGTGTGAGTGCACCTTTACCAGGGTACTCCACACAGTAAAAATTTCTCTTCACCACATGATGATGGAAACAGACAAATTTCAAGGATGTTATGGTTTTTAATCAAAGAATTATATACATTGGGTATGTCAGTAGCCATATATGACAACACAATGGAGTAAGAATTTCTTTGTGCACGCTCTGCCTGAAGAGAAAATTCAGCCCCTTCCCAGAGGATTGTCTTTCATGTAGGATAGTAGGATGATAGAAACTGTACAAATATAGCCTTAGACACTGTCACACAGAGGTCTTATTATTGTGTCCTTGAGCATGGCAGATATGGAGAGTTATCACACACAAAGCCTGCATCTGCCAGTACTTTAGCATCAACTTTTCGTCTCCCCACAGGCGAGCTTACCTTATTTTAACTCTCAAACTTCTGACCTCCATGTTCTAAGCAGGCCTTACACATTATGAAAATATTTCTTGACATGTGACAAAGCTCTCACCTTAGAACATTAACCGTTTCTGTTCAGAAGTTGTCCTTCCATTCTTCCAACTAAAGTGGACTGCTCTACATTTTCTCTTCTTCAGTGAATTCACAGAATAATACTGTTGGGATTAATTTAACATTATAATTGGCCTTTGTAGCTTTAAAAAATGCAGGCCCTATGATTTTATGCACACTCACTGTACTTTAAGGTCATGTAATGGAAACTTCATGAACTGCATGGAAATTTTTTTAACATCAGCATCTGTTACTTGGATTGCGTATGTTCCTACTTAATACAAATCATGCCTCAGTCAAGAAAAATACAAGTTTGCACATTTTATTTTCATACAGCACTCACTCTGTGATTTGATAATTTACCATTCTTCTGTATATTGTTCTTTTACACAGCATGGTTGATGAGGGACATTTCCTCCATGATGCACACTTTGCACAAGTACTGCAAATCAATAATCTTTGATCAGCTGAATAAATTTCACATGTACACTGAGGTGATCTGAGGTTCATTTTAAATCGGATAATGGACAAGTAAGTGCCTATTCCAGCCATTCAGTTGACAGTGGCAGTAACAAAGCCACAGAGTTGGCAAACATGCCTGTGCACCAAGAGTTCGTATCTTTCTACACTCAGGGATGTGACAAGTATTCTTATCAAACGGAAGGTTCAGTTTTAGCTAACTTTATTTTTGCTTATAGACGAAGGGATTTCATACTGGACCTGTGACTCAACTGGATAGGACTTCTGTGAATGTTGGGATCTGCTCCAGTTACTGCATATGAAGTTCCAGTTGTCCGGCCAAGTAAGAGAACAACAGTTCCAGACAATACTCTTAACATTTATCACATTTGTAACTAGGTTTTTATTTCTTTGGCAGTCTTCTATTGTATGAAGTGGCCTAAAAATATAAGATACAAAATTTTCATGCAAAGTGAATGTTGGTGCTGAAAACGCTGTTCCTACACAAGCATGCACCCCACATGGTTTAAACATGCTCAGACTGACGTAAAGTAGTTATTAATGAGTAATTCATAACATTTCATAACATTTTGTTTTGTATGACCCAAAGTTTAGGCAATTTTATCACTCCTCCTGTTACTAATTTTGAGCTGTTAGTCTGCTCACAGCTACACCTAAGTCTGCCAGCCCTCCAGGTTTCTCAACTAAAAGTTCGTATGCATTCTTCGTTCTTCCATGCATGCTATACATTGAACG
This sequence comes from Coptotermes formosanus, assembly GCA_013340265.1. Lineage (NCBI taxonomy): Eukaryota > Metazoa > Arthropoda > Insecta > Blattodea > Rhinotermitidae > Coptotermes > Coptotermes formosanus. Next base: position 1,534,341 of record BLKM01012201.1, on the reverse strand, counting down.
TACCTTATCATCTTTAAGTTAATCACTTCAATGATATCTGATAACTGATATCAGTTATGAAGCTCCTCATTAAGCATGACTGTTATATATCATGTCTCATGTTACTTCCTACATTTCAGGTCCAAATACTGTCCTCAGCACTGCATTCTGAAACATACTCAGTCTATAATCTTCTTTCATTTATAACATGAATTGAATCATATAGCGTGTACAGAAAACCTTCTGTGACAGTTTGCAGCAGTCTTTGTTCCATGAGATGCTCCGTTTCCTCAACAGTTGATTTTCATACACATGTGACGATGCTCAATGCAGCAGCAAAGCAATATTAAAGGAGCAAAATACAGTTTCAACAACACTACTTTCAAGAGCTGCTGAAAAGAAATACCACTGCTGTGTAAATGTCTGTGACAACTGTAAAGGGATCATTCCATAAAACAACCAAACACAATTAATATCAGATGCAGTACACAGTACCATGTATAATAATTTGTAAAATTATTATACATACACAATAGCATCTTACTGTTATTGCAATTTCATATTCGATCATTCATGAAACAAGCACCTGCTTGTTTGGGAGTAGCCGCAACAGGAGTGGTGGTAATATGCAGTGGGTAAGACAACTGCCTCTTCCACCTGTGGCCTTGCCCACTGCATAACACCACCATCACACTGCTTTACAACCCCAATCATCCTCACCTATACAGTATATCCACTTTTTACAGCGTGGCTACACTTCTTGGACTGCCCTGACCCTGCAGACGGAGGCAACAAGTTACTCTGGAGTGTCAGTAATGTTTTACCAATTGATGTGTCTTCATATGCCAGAAGACTTGCATCCATATCAACACCACTGTGAGAACCTCAAATCTCAAAAGAGTTTGCTTTAGTTTCACATAATTTACCTCCATCTACTACCAGCCTGAAACTATGTAACTGTTTTCATTGCAGCTGTGCAGACTGTAAGAAAATGACACATTTTGTATTTTTCCTCTTTGTGTTAGCTCCTGCTACTCTGTGCTGCTAGAAGGACCCGCACCCAGCTGCGGATTGGAAGGACTGGCCTCACTGGTGGTACCCTGCAATGTCACTGCTGTGGCTGTGTTTTGGTGGACAACGCTGGCAGCAGCTGGTCTTAGCCCAGGACTGATGATTCGAGCATAAACTTGCTGTCGACCTGCAAAAAGGCTTGTGGCATTTACCAACTGTGTCATAAATTTCAACACAACTTACTTATGATGTCTGATCATAAAATTGCAATGATTTATGATTAGGCTGACCCAGTGTGGTGTGGCAAAGTGCTTTACCTGTATGAATTTTGATTTTATCTGTAGCTGATCACATGACATGTAGCATAAACAGAGGTTCTCACCAAATGTTTTAATTAAAACATTCAATACAAATCATCCTAGTCCACACTGCGTTCAATGCCCATTTTATGAAACTAATTTCATATTGCTGAAAGTGTATACACCAACAACGAATACATTTTAACTCTTTGATTGATAAGGTGTTTTAACATCTGCCAGAGCCTCTGAAACAAGTCATCTTTTTTTATATTTCTACAGTGCAATACACACAATAAAACAGAGTATAGAGCACCTCATCCGGTTATCACATTACTGTTTTCACCACTGAGGTATTATCTGTGGACACTGTCCAATATCTGAATGAATGGTGGCCAACCACTGGAATGTATGCCATTCTGGAGATACAAAACTTTGTTTCAAAAAATATTTTGACAAAAAATAACTAAATTCCTAGTGCATCTGGATATGTGGGTTAGAATAAAATTCATTTGTGTATGCAGAAAATTTGTCCTCATATCTTTCAGCATATGACCTTATAAAATAAAGTTTTCTACTTCACATACAAATACAAGACATTTAGGGCTGGGTCCACAATTTCAGTTGAAAATCTGAAGGAAAAAGACAATTCAGGAGATCTGGCTAAAGGCAGGAGGGTGATAACAATTAAAATTGATGTGAAAGGAATCCAACGACAACATGGCCTGCATTAATCTGTGATAGGAATCTGCGTACTCTTGTAAATGGTGATGAACCTTTCGACCCACAGGAGGCACTAACTTTCTTGATTATCTTCAGACTACTAGCTTCTCATAAAGAACTCTTGTTGATGGAGTTAGTTCAAAGACTGGGCGTGTCTCAACATGTACATAGAGCAAAGCGGTCATCTCCCAGTATGCCCTCTTTATCACCTGGCAGACAACAGATATACCCAAAAAAATACACCCATTACAATGACAACAGACCAGTGTCATAAACTGTAACAATCACATCAAATGTTCTCAGGTTTTTAGAAATCCTAGAAACTTTAGGAATACAATGGCATTTCCTGTCCACCACCATGGTTGTAGCAACTAAGGAGACATGGATAGTTCACTTTGCTTTATGAAAGTTAACTAGGGAAGTCAAAACATAATACATTCATCAAATAACCAAAGACAACAACACATCACAACCCCAATATGAATAAATACAGTACACACACAAGGATACTAAAAGAAAGAGAACTGACTACCATTCAGGTGCATGTGTTCATTCTATGCAGACATTCTCCTTGACATGTTAAAACCTACTGGAGCTTCCCTCACCTTTGTTGCTTGCTACAGCTGTAGTTTGTGCTAGAGGTATCACTTTCAGGCCCTGCAACCCCTGTAGTCCCTGCAAAGTCTTGATGTTCACAGTCCCACCTTGAAAACCAGGTGGCAGCAATATCTGCTGAGCAGCACCTTGCTGCAGCACCAGTGTGCCACCCTGCGCCCGCAATGCCTGTGATGCTAACACTACTGTCTGACCGCCCGCAGCTTGTGACGTCAGGATTACATTCTGCAAACAGCCAACAATTTTCTCATTCTGGAAGGAAGCAACGTAACTAATACACGCTACAAATTCACAATGTATTTTAAAAACACCTTGTGGATTTGTAGCTATAGGAGTGTGAACATCATCAACACAGGATGGTGCAAACGTAGCATTACAGTTTTATGTAAAGTTGTGTTCATCATGGTTAAGTGGTTATTTCTGTGCTTACAAGGCCATTTGCACAAGACTAACTGGCACTGCAACTGTGGCCAGTGTCAGTGTGGAATGTGAAATGTGTATCTGCCATGGTGGCTGCCAGTTTGAACAATGTTTAAAACTGTATAGAATAATACAAGTATTAACATAGCCTTAAATTGTAGTGATAATTTGTGACATTATGCATTTTGTTTAGATTGATTCTCCGGCCTACACAACAGCAATCCAAAAATTTCCCTTATAATACAGATTTAGGCTGATCACAGTGCCAGTGCCGTCTAAGGCATGCGTCTGCAGCTGCTTGCTGGCTGGGATTGCAGGTTCAAATGCCACCAGGGGCATGGATGTTGGTCTCCTGTGAGTGCTGTGTGTTGTCAGGTAGAGGTCTCTGCAATGGGCCGATCACTCATCCAGAGGCGTCCTACTGAGTGTTATGTGTCTACCTAAGTGTGATCTCGAAACCTTAACAATGAGGCCTAGGCCCCCTAGGGCTGTCGAGTCATAAAGACAAAAATTCAGATTTAGAGATGCAATTAAGCTTCCTCTGACGATGAGTTGTGCAAGTATGGGACAGAAATATTTTGAGAGACCAGCTCTGTATCTGACATCAGATTAATCATCTGAAATAATCTTCATGGTAAAAGTTATACTGTAAAAATGGAGGCCATATGATTCTCGGAAATAATACCCATATCCTTGACTACACAGTGTCATAACCCAGAAGACACCAGTATATTAGAACAAAAGTTCTCAAAGTATTCCACTCATACAATGTTAACCCTTTATTGCTACATGGCTGATCTGTTGGTCACCAGTATTCTTGCACGTTATGTTGTTGGGAAATCTACTGGCCACCATTTTTAGTGTGTTTTGCATCTTTCTCATTCATGAAATTTCAGCAGCAATTACATCATTGAATAACATGTTTGTTTTACTCACTACATTTCTGTATTTCTCCATTTTAAAAGGTTACCAATTTTTAGCATCACCTACCAATACGGCCTGGCACCAAGAGGGTTAAGGGTGGCCCTTAAGTTTTTAAAAATACATATCAGTGCTTCCTACACTTCTTTGCTTGCAGACTCCTTTTGTCTTCGAAAAAATATAACCATGGATCCTCATATCCTTGCTCACATAAACAGAGTGTTTGGATGATAGGTATCCAAAATTAAAAATCTATTATCTCAGAACTGATTTTAGCCAGCTAAAAATACATACCAGTAGCAAACAACACAATGCATTGCATGATTTGACTTCAATTAAAATTACTGTCACTCCCTTCATGGGTACAGGAAGTTTATTAATTAGATATTATAATGGTCCTATGAAACAAACACATGTATGCCATGTTACTACAATACAAATTAATATAACAATATATACAATACAAATGTGACTGTACTATCACAAAATACATATTGATTCATAACACAATGGGCATGAATTACCTTAAGATCGAAATAAACACATCACCCATTAAAGAAGTTCTGCGATTATTTTTAACAAAACACTATTCCTTTACTTAAAAGAAAAAGTAAACTTCAAAGTAGCTATTACAGAAATGTATCCACAGATCCCCTGGGCACCAGTTGTGGATCCTTTAGGATCCCTGGAGCACACTTTGGGAACCACTGACACATATGAAATCTGGCATACCTATCTGTTGTATGTGTTTGTACATATTTATGGCTATTTAATAATGCTGTGAGCATCTCAGATTGTACATAATGAATGATAAGACTATAGCAAGCAGTGGCCTAAAAGGATACAGAAGAAAGCAATGTGCCCTAATGCGAGGACCTGTCTTGGCAATTGCTTGGACAGACTGAGAAAAAAAAAACCAGACGGCCAGTTTCTGGGCCAAGCAACATTTTGTTACCATGCCTAGAGGTGAAATAAGGTTTCCATAACTAGACCTGGAGATGCTGCAAGCGGTGAACAGATGAATGATGGTATTGACAGGGCCAAGAAATCATTCACTCTTTGAACAGGGTGCGGCCGAAAAACCTAACAGTTTTCAAAGCGAAATAACACAATAATGTTTTGTCCTATTATGTAACAGTTGTGGTCACTGATGAACTCAGTACATGCCATTTCATTTTTGAAAGTTTCGTCTCTCAAATGTCCCCCACCATTTCTCAAACATTGCTCCAATCTTTCTCGAAGATTTTCCATCACCAGATAAGTCATCTGCTCTGGGATTGCTGCAGTTTATTCCTTTGTTATCTGCTTTAGTTCCTGTGTGGTTCTAGGCATGGAGATGGAAAGGTTACTTTACAGACACCCCCATAAAAAGTAACCACAGCGAGAGAGATCAGGTAAATGCGTGGGCCATGGAACAACACCACCACAAGACATGACATATTGTGGAAACGTTTCTCGCCAAACATTCATTGATGCCCTTGTTGTATGGGCTGCTGCCACATCTTGTTGGAACCATAACGAAGACAGATGGATTCCGTGAGGAAGTAACTCTGGTTCACAGAATTTGCGTAACATTCGACATGGCGCTCGAAAGTCACGGTAACCACAACAACTTAGTTGTCTTCAAAGAAGTAAGCACCAAAGACCCCAAAAGAAGTGATCCCACACCAGACAGTCAATTTATCTCTGTGGAGACGATGATGATGGAGCTCTTGTGAATTTTCGAGTGCCCAGTAATGCTAATTCTGTTTGGTCACATAACCACACAGCTGCAAATAAACCATGCAAAAATGTTTCCCCAACAAGTCATTTCTCATGGTGGTGATGTTCCACGGCCTGTGTACTCACCTGATCTCTCGACCCATGGTTACCTTTATGGGGGTGTCTCAGAAGTAACCTTTTCATCTCTAAGCCTAGAACCATAGAGGAACTAAAGCCGAGAATAAAGGAAGAAATCACAGCAATCCCGGAGCAGATGAGTTGTCAAGTGATGGAAAATCTTCGAGAAAGATTGGAGCAGTGTTTGAGAAATGGTTGGGGACATTTCAGAGACAAAATTTTCAAAAATAAAATGGCATGTACTGAGTTCTTCAATGATAACAACTATTACATAATAAGGTGAAATGACACTGTGTTACTTGTTTTGAAAACTGTCAGGGTTTTCTGCTGCACTCTGTACATTCACTGCATAACAAGTGTGTACTTTTCGCAGTATACCAGAAACAATGAGATATTTCTAAGATAAATATTCACCTGGCCAGCTGTCCCTTGTATGGGTGTGGACTGAGCTTTGCTGGCCAGTAATACAGGTTTCCCACCAATGTGAGCCAGGTTGAGACCACCAGCTGCTGGCCCCAGCATACGCAAATTTGCAGCTGCTGTTGTTGTGGTTCCTGCCACCACAGGTTTGCCTGCAGCTGTGACAAGTTTTGTAACTTGTGGTGGCTGCTGCTGTATGCCTGCTGTTGCAGCAAGGGACTGAAACAATTGTTTTAAGTTGTCATGGCTTATATGAGGTTTTTTCAGAAAATAAGTTGACATGATATAACAAGCTGTGCTGGCTGTGCTTATTGCATTTACCTGAAAACAAAATTATTCCCCTCCATAATCTTCAGTTTTCAAGATAGTACCTACACAGAACATGTTTCACCTTTTAAAGCCTAGCAGTAACTTTACATATGACCAGGTTTAAGATTAAAAAATTCTACATGGTGCCCACATTGCGTTTATGTGTTTTGTACGGAGCTCAGAACAAACAGAAACTTTTGCCTTATAACACATTAAGAGATTGGTTTTTATAACCGAAGTGGAGAGTGTTTACAGCGCGCTACACGCTAAGTTCTTGCATGAAACAGATACGCTTCGTCTTTAAAGGGTTAATGTTCTGTGTGACAATAAGGCAGCCCTCCACTTTTCAGATGAAGCATTAGGAAAACAATCTCACCTTATACTGAGGTAAATACTATGTATCAGGTGACTCTGGCATTGAGTAATTGTAATCTGTTCCCAGAGCTGAAGCAAAGTCCTTGTAGCGAAAAATTTAAAGATGATAGTAACGTGGACACAGTTGTTACACAATGCCCAATAACACAGGACAAGAACTTTTACAAAGAGGTAATAGAAAAGCTAGTCATATGATATGATAAACTCAACTGTGATGAGGACTTTGTGGACTAATGCAATAGCAGCACAATTAAATCTTGACTATTTTTATCAGAGTTGAGAATAAAAACCCCTTACTATGTTCACTGCATACATATTTTCTTACTGACCCTCATATTCTGGAAGTGGACCATGCTTCATACCAGACATGAGATTATACTGTAATGTTAATTTCATATTCATGAAAAATAAAGAGTGATTGTCATAAACGATAATCCAATTGAACAGGTATCAGAGTTTAAATACCTAGGATACCTTATATCGATTACAAAAGTGATTTAGAAGATAAGATACAAACATATAACAAAATAAATGGTGTTATACGAAGGCATTTTGTAAAACAAATTACTAAAGAAACAAAATTAAGAATCCATAATATTACAGCTAAAGCAGCCTTGAAGTTTGGTAGTGAAGCCTGGGTGCTGAAGAAATGAGATGAAAAAAGACTGGAAGCAGCACAAATGAAATTTTTAAGACATTTGCTAGGAAGTACTAAGTTAGACAGGGAAAGAAATCAATCAGTGAGGGAGAAACTTGTAGTGCAGAACATTGTTCTGGAAATAAAACAGTACCAACGAGAGTGGCTACAACATGTAGATAGAATGGACACACACAGGATACCTAAACAGGCACTGAAATATAGGCCAAAAGGGAAGAGAAGCATCGGACGCCCAAGGAAATGATGGAAGGACCAGCTTCATCTCGAGGGATACAGAAGAGGCACTATGCCTAATACTTCACAGCTCATGATGATGATTGACGATGATGATGATGATGAAAGAGTGGGAAGGCATAATCCCTATTAAAGAGGGCGCGCATGCGCGCGCGCGCACGCATGCACACACACACACACACAATGTATATATATAGGGTGCTTTTTCTCCTGCTTGACACATAAACGCTGGCCCAACACTGTAGTGAGTTTTTATTAGACTTTTTAAAGGTTATTATCACTGTGATCGTTTGTCTAGCTCCCGTCATCAACTGTTAAACTTCTATGACATGTGGCATATGAAGCAATGCTGGCAGAGTGTCGGGTGGAGTGCTGGGCTGACACTTGTTGGTCACGCAGAAGAAAAAACCATGAAAGTCTAAGAGTCAAGAGTTCTTTTTTCATATTGTCCACATACAAAAAGCCTTTCTTATACTAACAGCTAGTAAAAGATACACTAGGCAGTTTTGACAGCCAATAAAATCTTATTAGACAGCAGCCAACATGTACCTATACTATGGTTGGTATTGCAGCCTTAACTTTCGCTGATAAAAAATTTCTGCATATTTGAATCACTTCTACCAAGCTATCTTTAAAGACCTAATCAAGTTCATGGCATGCACATTGAGTGAAAATGTCATTTCAGTGTATTTCTGTCTATAATATACAAAACTGGATCAACAGAAGTGTTATCTGTGGGAATAACAGATTGAGATAAAATGTCAAACACTTCTACTTAACTTGCAATGTGCTTTGTACTAGTTATTTACACTTATCTTTTTCCCCATACAGATGGTAACTCTGGGAAGACAACTGACTTTAGCAGTGAACAACGTACTTAATCACGGAACGATTATAAATAAAATCACTGATGGTATGCATTTCTGGTTTTGGTAGTAACATAAAGAACTCACTGTTGCAAAACTATTCACACTACATAGTCATCAACCATTTTTTTTGTTACTTTGTTTATCTCTTCAGCCTTGATGTTAACTTATTGCTGACACAAACCTCTTTTGCTCTTGGAGATGACAGTTTCTCCTCCACTATTTCTGAACCAGGATTAGATCAAATTAGTTGGCAAATAAAATTATTTCAAACCTAATGAAATTATAAATGAAATTCATCACAGAACTCCATTTAGGTTTTAAAAGTAACTAACAGTGCTGTGAAGATATTCACAGCACACAAAAATACTGTTCGTTTTTTTGTTAGGTATCTGTAATAATAAAAAACACTTTAAATAAAAATTGTAGATCTTAACTGCGTATACATTTTATCTTTTGTACAACAAGCTGTTTTTGAGGAAAAAAAGTTAAATTAAATGACAGAATAAAGGTGATGTGCTGTAAATTCTTGACTTTGCTGCTGTTTCATGCAAAATCTGAAACATATCTACGTAGTTTGTCACTAATATTCTTACGCTAATAGCAAACAAGTGAAAGCTGCAAAACCGTGATGACATATCTCAAATTCAATGCAGGTCTGGAAATTGTAATAGTGCTAGCTGCACAAAGAAATTGATCATAAAACAGTATCAATCTTGCAGAAGATACGAAGTTTTACGACTGTCATGTGCAATTATTTCTTCTTGTGTACTCAGCTGTATCAGGATGGTGGAAAATGTCACTCTACCTTCATGGATCAATCCCTGGCAATGGACATAGTGGCAGTGCCTCACACATTTGAAGTCCATCCCATCTTGACATGACTCAGTAGCCATTAAGATGTCATTGCAGTGTAACTATTATACTAAACCGTAGCTCTCACTAGTCTCAGAATGTGTAGGCAAGTGCACATTAAGTTCTCAGAATTTGCTTGTTTACTTTCAGAACTCAGTTAATATCTACTACATTAATTTCTTAAATTTATTTTTGGTGCATATAAAACTATGAGCGTTACAACATTCTATACATCATGCACAACAGTTCTATCTCACAGCACAAGAGTTTAAAGATTCTAGCCATTCTAGGTAACATTCAGCAATAAAGTTGTCAGTAGTTTTAATTATTTATAATTTCTTGTATGCATTTCCTCAGATCACGTAACATGGTATGGCCAACCATTTACAAGTAACAAAATACAAACCAAACATTTTCTCTACCTGCTGATTGGTGAGCTGAGTCTGCAGGACCCGTGGCTGCCCTACAGACAGTAAGTTTCCTTGGGACACAACTGCAAATTGTGTGCTACTGGGAATCTGAATTAGGCTTGTTTGTCCAGGTTTTCCTCCAGTTGTCACTCGTAGAGCTGTGCCTAAGAACATAATAAGCAATCTGACAGCAATGGTGACAACTGCACTACTTGGGGGGGAGCTGGGAGGGGGGTGGGCGGGGAGGAGAGGAGAAATCGAAAGAACGTCGTGTTTAGAACACA